>ML275120.1:0-38318 GCA_005239495.1 Nicotiana undulata | reverse complement strand
ATACATATATATATATATGTCTGTATTAATTTAATATTACAAATTATTGACTCAATATTAATTATTTTTAACATTTATATTTTCACGTATCAATTTTTTCGTAGGTGCTATAGGCCAACCTCAGAAGTTAATTTTAATTGTTTGTTCATTACTAATAATTTTCATAAGTTATTCTTATAAAACTATAAGGACTTTCATTACACTGGATATGAGATCAATATATATATTTTTAAAAAGTTATATATTTTATTTATTATTATAACTCAAAAACATTATTTAGTATTATTTATAACTCTAAAATTATTCACTTATTGACAAGGGGAACACGCGCAAGCACGTACCCTACTCTTAGCGAAATGTCATTTGTCTTTTTACTCTTTTAAAATAGAGTTCACACGAGACAAAATAGTAATGTGATTATTTCTTAATATTTGGGCTTTGAAAAGAACTAAAATATTTCTTGTCAAATTATTCCTTATTTGAATTAAGTATGAAGTCACAACATTTAGGACTTTAAAATTAAGTAAACTTTTACCTTATATAATTATTTAAAAGAAGAAAAAAAACGCTAGTAACCCAAAATTAGCAACTAAACCACAAAATCTTTATCATGTTTATTCTGCCAATCTCCCATATCCTTCATTAATAAAGATGCTGTACCCTCTATATTTTCAATTCCAACAATATCCAATAGAATATTATTAATGAGTTAATATTTACCTATAATTAGTAAAAGACTAGAATATAAACCTTTGAAGATATTTAGTTGAAGTATAAACATATTCTAACCACGAAAATGTAAACTGAGATTTAACATTGTGAATCTTAATATCTTACACACAAGACACATTTTTTAAATAATATTTAGGTCAGTTTTAAGTAATTTTCATTCAAGACATGAGTACACATGCATCGCGCGTACTCTAAAACTAGTATTTTTAAATCCAAATCAGCCATTTCCGTAACGGTGATTTGATATTCCTACTATTTGAATTTTTCCGTTAAAATTTAAAATTTGCGTTTTGCGTAAAATTTGATTTTTCGTCTTTCTGCATTGTTTTCAAACAGCAAAAAGTAAGGGTGTGATTGCTGCCATCATTTGTGTTCGTTAAAACTGGGGTTTGAAGTACCGCAACACCAGTGTGTGTAATCCGTTTAATTCTAAAAGAAAATAATCCTAAAACTCGAGTACTAGGAGCGAATTTAATTCCTTACGGAAACACTGTCAATTGAGTAAAATTGGATTAATTTCTGTTTTTTCTATATTTCTATTTTTCATTGTTTCTGTTTTTAGAATTTATTTTATGAGGACAGGTTATACATGCATGTGATGTAGGGCTGTATTCAGGGCCGACTTTTGGGCAAAGCAATGAAGCACTAAAAATTCTCGGGGATGGAAATGAGAGAATATGTATAATACCTGGATTTAATCAGATACACAATGAGGATTTCGTAGTAAAAATTGTGTGGGGTAGTCACTTCTTAAAGTGATATCTACTTTTTATTCAACATTTTTAATGCTGAGCAAAAATAGCCACTAATTTATTAAAATTAATATGAAAAGACATGTTACCCATTCCTTCCCAAACGGAAATACGTTTTTCTTCTCGTTGCTGAGAGTAGCAGAGTGTCAAATGTATACATAGACCCAATTTAACTCTATTTCAAAACTATTCTGAGAAATGGATTATATTTACAATGGTTGGCAACCTACCATCATCCCCTGCATTTTTCATCCTCTGGTAAATGGAAGGATCATATAAAAATCCTTAGATTTTACTTTGCTTTTATGAGTATCTTGAAAACTAGAAATTAGTGGTGATGCTTGATCTGATAACATTGACCAAAGAAGGAGCTTAGTCGATAACTTTTAGTATGCTTTTTAGTATTGATTCTCTAGGCGTTGGGGAAATTGGTAGGGAGAAAGTGTTTCTTGTAATATGTAATATGTTCAAAAGTTAAGGACATGTAGTCTTGAACTTAGAGTTTCAAGTTCAAAAGTTAAGGACATGTAGTCCTGAAGTTCTGAACCTAGAGCTACAAGTTCAAAAGTTAAAGACATGTAGTCCTGAAATCCTGAACTTAGAGTTACAAGTTTTAAAGTTAAGGATAGGCAGTCCTTAACTTACAGTTACAAGTTCAAAAGTTAAGTACATGCATTCCTTAACTTACAGTTACAAGTTCAAAAGTTAAGGACAATAGGTCCTTAACTTAGACTTACAAGTTCAAAATTTAAGGACAAACAATCCTTAACTTACAGTTACAAGTTCAAAAGTTAAGGACACATGGTCCTGAAGTTTGAGTTCCAAGTTCAAAAGTTAAGGACAATAGGTCCTGAACTTAGACTTACAAGTTCAAAAGTTAAGGACACTTTGTCCTGAATTTAGACTAACAAGTACAAAAGTTAAGGACATATAGTCCTTAACTTAGACGTACAAGTTCAAAAGTTAAGGACACTTGTTCCTCAACTTTGACTTACAAGTACAAAAGTTAAGGACACTTGGTCCTGAACTTAGACTTACAAGTTCAAAAGTTAAGGACACTTGTTCCTCAACTTTGACTTACAAGTACAAAAGTTAAGGACACTTGGTCCTGAAGTTTGAGTTCGAAGTTCAAAAGTTAAGGACACTTCGTCCTGAACTAAGTTACAAGTTCAAAAGTTAAGGACATGTGGTCCTGAAGTTAAGTTCAAAAGTTAAGGACATGTAGTCCTGAAGTCCTGATCTTAGAGTTACAAGTTCAAAAGTTAAGGATATGTAGTCATGAAGTCCTGAAGTTAAGTTCAAAAGTTAAGGACACGAGCAAAAGGGTATTTTCGTCAGGACAGTTAAAATTTATTAAAACAGTGGCTAAAGACTAAAGACATTTTAAACAATTGCTTAAAAGTAAATACATATATTATTATTGGCTAACCGTGCACTTCATCCGGAGTTTTTAAATTCATTGATCAAGGTTTGACGGAATAACTGCCCTTAACTTTTGGGAGATCATTTTTTGTTTAACCAATTTGGCTATATAATTTTATAATACAAAGCTATAAAGTACTTTCAAGTGAAAAGAGTACTACTTTTTTTTCATTAAAAGAAAAGATATCTTTTAGATGACCAAAAAATGGGCGCCATAAATCGGTAAGGTAACGTGTGAAATAAAATTTGTGAAAGAGATCTTACAAGGGATTTCACTATTCTTCTTTTATAGAACCCGTTTGGATTGACTTAAAAAAATAGCTTTTCAGTAGAAATAGTTTTTAAGTTAAAAAGCAATAAGTTGAGATTATTCAGCTTCTTACTTTTGGCTTGTTTTAAGCAGTTTTTAACTTATTTTAAGCACTTTTTAATTTGTCAAACACTAAAAAAAGCTTAAAAAATCTTAAAAGCTGATTTGACCAACTTAAAGCCAATCCAAACACCCTCATAGTCTTTCATCAGAAATTTTCTACTTTCTTTTTTGGTTTCTGCAATACTTAGGACCCGTTTGGCCATAGATTTTGTAAAAATAAACTTGGATTTTATTTGGCAAACACATTTGGCCATAGATTTTGTCTATATTTTGGTAAAATCTCAAATTCCAATAGCTGATTTAGGGCCAAATCCCTAATAATATACATGTTTTTCCAAAATAAATTTGGGAAATATGTTTTGAAAACGTATGTCCAAACACATTTTCATCTTCAACAAATTTCACCCGAAGTAGATTTTTCAAAACAAATTTGGGAATCTATGACCAAACGTGAGCTTAAATCTCCTTTTTAGACCTTTCTCACCAAACATATAGTACACTAAATCAGGTTCTGTTATTCGAAGTTTTCAGTTTAATTTTTTCTAAAATTTGTTTTCTTGATATTTTATTACGTAGGGATATATTGTCCTTTTAATATTTATTAAAATTATGTCGAACATTAAGTATGAATCTGGGGAATCTAAAACTTTAAAAGAAGAGAAGAGTTGAACTTTTTATACAACCCCCAAAATGCAACCTTGATAAAATTTTAACAAAAAGTATAAAATTAAATAAAAAGATATAGTGGAATGTTCTTGAGATGAAGCTAGCGTTTGGCCATAGATTTCCAAATTTGTTTTGAAATATCTGATTTGGGTGAATTTGATTTGCAGATGAAAATGTGTTCCGACATATGATGATATGCTATAATTACGTATTTTAGTCGCTTATTACACTCTAATTTACTGCACTTTAATTGAGTTTGAGCTTTAATCGGTAGTGTTTTGCATTAATTGTGTATTTTATGCCTTGTAGGAGTGATTCCGAGCTATATAGATGTTATGGAATGAATTCAAGTGATTTGGAGCTTTGAAGTCTAAGTAAAAGCACAATAAATTAAGTCGGGATCATGTTCAGGGGTCAAATTTGATAGTTAAGAACAAACGAAGACTCGAGTAGGCATATCGCGCACTGTCTAGTAACATAGACATAAATCTTTCCTCCGAACTTTATTTAGGCTATACAATATATGGTTGGAAATTTAACTCAAAGGGCTACAACTTTCATGTTTTAAGTTTTTCCAAAGTCCAAATGGAAATGGGTGATAAGTGCGCGGAACGTGCGCGGCCGCGCACTGACTGCGCAAATGGGGCAGAATACTTGTTGTTATGCGCGGTCTGAGCGCGGCCGCGCACGTCCTGCCCGAAAAAAATGTTCTTTTTCGCATTGGAGAAGGTATAATTATTTGAGCCCGACCCTACTTGGAATATATACATGGAAAAACAGTATTTTGAGTAGGTTAGACATACTTTTGACACAGATTCGACCTAAGGAGGAACAGACACAATAGGTGCAAAGCAGGGAATTCTTCTACGAGTTTTTCCTTCCTCTTCCTATTTTTCATTGTTGGTTATGACTTTTAGTGTTGTATTTTTACATGGTATTATGAATAGCTAATTTGTTATCTATGGTATTGATGGAACCTTTTGTAGGATAAATTCTTGTTATATTTTTATATAATTGAGTCGTTGGATTTCTCTACTTGTTCAACTACGTTTATATTGTGGTTGGTTGAAGATCTCTCAATCGACTATGCCTATTTAGTGTGTATTACTCGAGAGAGAGTACATATTTAGGTAGTTGTTGAACAACATCACTCCCGGCATATATGAGAGATCAATAACGAAGAGTTTAAAGGTGGGATTAGGGATAACGAAACCTTGTGTGCGATCTAAGTGAGCCGTACTTAATGCCAGCTAGCGTAATTCGGGAGAATATATCTAGTAAATTGTGGTAGTTACTCGGGAGAGAATTACAACACGCAGAGCGCTCATGATCGGTAGAGAATACTTAGGCGTAATTATATAAGACATAGCGGGAAGGATTCCGATAATTGGGAAAATCATAACTCTAGACCTCCTTAATCTTTTTTCCAACCCGTAGTATCTTTAGTGTTAATTTACTATTTTAATTTTTTAGTTAGTTAGTGAAACACAAGAATCTTAATATCTATAAGTTAGGAATTGTTCAGGTTTGTATTCTTGGTGATAGTGAACAACTGCAACTAAGCCTTAGTTCTCTGTGGGATTTGACTCCGGCCTTGTAAACCGGATTATATTTGCAACGACCGCTTTGTCCTTTTTATAAGTCATAGTTGAGCGTGATCAAATTTTGGCGCCGTTGCCGGGGAACTAACGGTGTAGCTATAGGTGTACATATTTCTAGGTTGCAAGTTTGAACTTTTATTTTTGTTTTCGTGTATTTGATTATTTATTTATTTTTTATTTTTTTATTTTTGATATGAGAGACATGACATCTTGGAATGATGAGAGTTTTGATGTTGGTAATTCTACTTTTGATCCACGTTATGCATATTGTGGAGGAAACCACCCAGGGCAAAATTATCAAAATATTACCGAGAGCGAGTTATGTGCACCAACTCAATCTTATGTGTGGAATGTATGTGATATGTGTGGTGGTCAAGATGGTCACTTTCATGGTTGTGCTTATATTTCTTATCTCCCCCCAACCCTTTACTTTGATGGTTCTTCTTTTTCTTGTGAAATTAATAGGAACAAAGAACCCAGGTATGAGGACCTGAAAGAGATCGAGGATATGCTAAAGTGCCTTATGGAACAATATGATAAAATACAACTACAGATATAAAGGAAAGAGGCAACTATTCACAACTCATAGGCTTAAGCTAATAAACTAAGTGAACCTTGTAAAGCGCAACAAGTTGACATTGTGGATAGTAGCCGATATGAGTATGAATTGGCTGCAGAAATTGCCATTATACTGGAGGATATAAACAAATACGGGGATGAGCTAGAGGAAAAGTCCAGAGTAGAACACCAACAATCAATCGAACTAGATTTTGAGGATGCCGATGTCGTAGAAGAGATACTAGAGTCAACCAAGGATATTGAGGATACATATTTAGTTGACTCTAGTGTCATTAATGGTGAGGATGTTGACAATCCCAATGTTTATGTAGTTGAGCTCATTGGTCCACACTCCAAGCATTTTTTCACATTGTGTTTGGATGATGATATGGAAATAGAGTCGTCTGAGCCACTTGAGGAGTCAAGGAGTAAGGAACAAGATGCCTACATTCTGGAATTCTTCGTGCCAGAAAGTCGGGAATACACATCTCATCCAAAGGCCAAGGAGTGCAGAATACTACATTATTTCCCCGGGCTAGTTAGATTCGTTCCACCGCCCCGAGAGTATAATCATAAGCTTGAAGAAAAACTTTGGGTCCAATTCATAAGTTCGAAGTGGAGGCAGAAAGTGATTCATGACATGCTGCGACGTTAAATCAAGCGCTTGTTGGGAGGCAACACAACTTTACTACTTTTTTTATTTTATATTATATTATATTATTTTTGTAGTGTCGATTTTTGATTTTTTTAGGAGCATGGAACGAAAAACCATTGGAAGGATGCAACAACAAACCATTAGTTGGAACTAAGTGTGAGGTACCCGCACGAAGGACCAGGCCTGGGAGAAGTCTGAGTACCCCATGAGATGCTAGTGCTTCAGCCTTTGGCCTACCAGGGAGTTTATTTTACCCTCTTGTATGTATGGGTGTGCATTGGGGACAATGCGCAATTTTAAGTATGGGGTGAGGAGATTGTCTGGGTGACTTTATATGCTATTTTAGTTGTGTTAGTTTAATTGAATAATTTTTTTAAATAGAAAAGATTGGACTTTTCCCGACGATGGATCTATTAGACAATTTTCTTGAGGGATTTATGTCTAAAGAAAAAAAACAAAAAAAATTTCTTTTGTTAGGTAGTGTAGCAATTCCCCCTTGGTTTTTCTTTGTGCCGCGGTTCTTTTCTAAGGGTTTTGTTTGAACCGTGTGTAGTTAGTTATTTTTTTTTAGGAAGAGGAGCCATTGTGTTGTGTCTTGAATTGAAGCAATATCTCTTGACTTTGTTATACCTTGAGAAAAGTGAGTACTTTGGTTGTGACGCTTAGGCTCAGGCTTTGACTCTTGTATAAGTACCTTAAATTGTATGATTTTAACTTTGTTTAACTTCTGTGGCTAGAGTATCTTGATGAATCCAATCCTGAGTGAGTTAAGAGCCATGTGTGTGTGAGGTTTGTGTTTTATTCTGTGTCACGACCCGAATTGCCCACCGCCGGGACCGTGATGGCGCCTAACGTTGAACCCGATAGGCAAGCCAGCGTTAATGTTTAATTTACCTTATTCTTCTATTCTTAAGAGTTCCAGGTGATATAAAGGATTAACAATAAAAAAAATACGAAATACAACAAGTCTAACAACTTAAATAAATGTCGTTACGAAATTCACAATACCAAACCCAGAATTTTGGTGTCACAACTTCACGGACTGTCTACGAATAATACATATAAAGGTCTGAACAAAATAAATACATTTGTCTCGAAATAAGAAGAACATAATATAAAGGATGTAGGAGGGGACGCCAAGGCCTGCGGACGTCTGCAAGACTACTTCGAAATCTCCAAGTGGACTGAAGGTAGCCTCCTACCTCTAGGGTCTGTAGGGTCCTGAACTGGGATCTTCACAATAAAAATGTGCAGAGTGTAGCATCAGTACAACCGACCACATGTACTGAGTAAGTGTCGAGCCTAACCTCGGCGAAGTAGTGACGAGGCTAGGACACGAAAACAAAAACAACTTGTTCAGTTTAATAATATACGGAAGAAATAATAACAATAATAATTGAGCAACTAAGTACAAAGAAAAAAGGGAACATGGTGAGGGGAAAATATCAAATACTGGAAATAACAGAATAAGACAACAATTCGAATATCAACCTTAACAACAAAAAATAGCAACACAAAGGAAATAGTGCACGACATCACCCTTCGTGCTTTTACTCTCATCCTCACCAAATATACATGAAAATGCACGACATCACCCTTCGTGCTTTTACTCTCATCCTCACAATAAATCAATAGAAACGGCACGGCATAGGTACTCGTCACCTCAGCTATACGTTGAACATGATATTAACACTTAGCAAATAGGACACAATACCTATTCCCTCAAGCTAAGGTTAGGCCAAACACTTACCTCAAATTCCACGACCAAACTAAAGCCTCGATTACCTCTTTCCCTTTTGAATTTGACTCGAATTCACTTGTATCTAGACATAATTAACTTAATAACATCAATAAACGCTAAATAATTCAATCCCAATGCTTAATTATAGGTTTTTTTATCATTCTAACCAAAAAGTCAAAAATCGACCCCGGGCCCGCTTGGTCAAAACACGAGGTTCGGACCAAAACCCGATCACCCATTCACCCACGAGCCCGAATATGTAATTAGTTTCGGAATCCGACCCCAAAATGAGGTCCAAATTCCAATTATTCAAAAAGCCCTAACTATACCCAAATCCCCAATTTTCTACCCTTAAGAACATGATTTAGGCCTAGAAATCTAATGGGTGTGAATGTAAATTGAAGAAAACAAGTCTAAGAACACATACCTATGGTTTTGTGGTGAAATCCCTCTTCAAAAATCGCCCAAGTTCGAGTTTTAGAGAAAGAGTTTTGATGTTTTGAAGAAATCCCATTTTTGCTACTGTTTTTAAAACTTCACTGCCTGAACCTCGCACCTGCGCTCTCGCAGGTGCGGAAAATTGATCGTACCTGCGGAAATGGATAGGCCCACTAGGGGCCGCACATGCGGAAAGTCATCCACATCTGCGGATGCGCGCCTGCGCAAACAAGGACCGCACCTGCGGATTTGTCGCATCTGCGGGGCTTCCACTCGCACCTGCAGTCTTAGGCTCGCAGGTGCGGGTACACCAGAACTGGTGCACCAACAGTGTTTTTCCTAAGTCTAAACACCCCGAAACCTATCCGAAACTCACACGAGCCCTCGGGGATCCAAACCGAACATGAACACCACCCTAAAAACATCCTACGGACTTACTCGTGCCGCTCAAATAGCCAAAATAACATCTTAAACAACGAATTTAGCATAGCAATCAAAGAAAAGTCTCAAAACTTTCAAAGTTTCATATACAGGTCCAAATCACGTCAAACGACCTCCGTTTCTTACCAAATTTTACAGTCACAACTTAAATATCACATTGAACCTGTATCGGGCTCCGGAACCAAAATACGGCCCTGATACCATAAATTTCAAATATAACCAAATTTCCAAAAATGCTTATATTTTCAGAAAAACAATTTCTTTCAAAAATTCATTTCTCGGGCTTGGGTCCTCAGAATTCGATTTCGGGCATACGCCCAAGTCCCATATTTTCCTACGGACCCTCTGGGACCGTCAAATCACGGGTCCGGGTCCGTTTACCCAAAATGTTGACCGAAGTCAACTTATATTCAATTTTAAAGGCAAACATTTGTATTTTTCTCAGTTTTTCATATAAAAGCTTTCCTGATATACGCCCGGACTGCACACGCAAAATGAGGTGAGACAAAAAGAGGTTTTCAAGGCCTCGGAATACATATTTGACTTATAAAACAAGGGATGACCTTTTTGGGTAATCACATTCTCCACCTCTAAAACAAACGTTCGTCCTCGAACGAACATAGAAAAGTTCCTGAATCGGGGAAAAGATAGGGATAACGGATCCGTATATCGGACTCGGACTCCCAGGTACCTGCCTCGACAGGCAGAACTCTCCACTGAACACGAACCGAAGGATATCTCTTCGATCTCAGTTGACGAATCTGCCGGTCTAATATGGCTACCGGCTCCTCCTCATAGGTCAAATCCTTGTCCAACTGGACACTGCTGAAGTCTAACACGTGGGATGGATCATCGTGATACTTCCGAAGCATAGATACATGAAACACTGGATGCACAGCTGATAAATTCAGTGGCAACACAAGTATATAATCCACCTCTCCCACTCTGCCAAGAATCTCAAACGGACCAATGAATCTAGGGCTTAGCTTGCCCTTCTTCCCAAATCTCATCACGCCCTTCATGGGCGACACCCGAAGCAATACCCGCTCTCCGACCATGAATGCCAAATCACAGACTCTGCGGTCGGCATAACTCTTCTGCCTGGATTGAGCTGTACGAAGTCTATCCTGAATGATCTTTGCCTTATCCAAGGCATCCTGAACTAACTCCATACCCAACAACCTAGCCTCTCCCGGCTCAAATAACCCAACCGGCGACCGACACCGCCTACCATATAGTGCCTCATAGGGAGCTATCTGAATGCTCGACTGATAGCTGTTGTTGTAGGCAAACTCAGCTAAAGGCAAGAACTGATCCCAAGAACCTCCAAAGTCAATGACACAAGCTCGAAGCATATCCCCCAAAATCTGAATAGTACGCTCAGACTACCTGTCCTTCTGAGGATGAAACTATGTACTCAACTCAACCCGGGTGCCCAACTCACGCTGAACTGCCCTCCAAAACTGCGAGGTAAACTGCGGACCTCGATTAGAAATAATGGTCACGGGCATGCCATGAAGACGAACAATCTCCCTAATGTAGATCTCTGGTAATCTCTCCGAAGAATAGGAAACTGCCACATGAATGAAATGCGCTGACTTGGTCAGCCTATCCACAATGACCCATATTGCATCGAACTTCCTCTAACTCCGTGGGAGTCTAACTACGAAATCCATAGTGATACTCTCCCACTTCCACTCAGGAATCTCAATCTGTTGCATCACTCCACCAGGTCTCTGATGCTCGTACTTTACCTACTGACAATTTAAGCACCAAGCTACATATGCCACAATATCCTTCTTCATCCTCCTCCACCAATAATGTTGTCGCAAATCCTGATACATCTTTGCGGTGCCCGGATGAATGGAATAACGGGAACTATGGGCCTCCTCTAATATCAACTCACGAAGTCCATCCACATTGGGCACACACATACGACCTTGTATCTGTAAGACTCCATCGTCACCAACCGTAATCTGCTTGGCACCACCGTGCTGGACCGTATCCCTAAGGACACACAAATGAGGATCATCATACTACCGGTATCGAATACGATCAAATAATAAGGAACTAACAACTGTATAAGCTAGAACACGGACGGGATCAGAAACATCCAACCTCATGAACCGATTGGATAAAGCCTGAACATCCAAAGCAAACGGTCTCTCTCTGACCGGAATATAAGCAAGACTACCCATACTAGCTGACTTCCTACTCAAAGCATCGGCCACCACATTGGCCTTCCCCGGATGATATAAGATGGTGATGTCATAGTCTTTCAACAACTCCAACCATCTCCTCTGCCTCAAATTCAACTCTTTCTGCTAGAACAAATATTGCAAACTCTTGTGATCAATGAACACCTCGCAAGACACGCCATATAAATAATGCCTCCAAATCTTCAGTGCGTGAATAATGGCTGCTAACTCCAAATCATGAACTGGGTAATTCTTCTCGTTGACCTTCAGCTGACGTGAAGCATATGCTATAACCTTACCATCCTGCATCAACACTGCGCTAAGTCCAACCCGAGAAGCATCACAATACATAGTATATGACCCTGAACCTGTGGGCAAAACCAACACCGGTGCCGTGGTTAAGGCTGTCTTGAGCTTATGAAAGCTCGCCTCACACTCATCTGACCACCTTAACTGGGCACCCTTCTGTGTCAACCTGGTCACCGGGGCTACAATAGATGAAAAGCCCTCCACAAATCGACGATAGTAACCTGCTAAGCCCAAGAAACTCCGAATCTCTATAGCTGATGTGGGTCTAGGCCAATCCATGACTGTTGAAATCTTCTTGGGATCCACCTAAATACCCTCTGCTGATACAACATGACCTAGAAATGCAATTGAAATCAACCAGAACTCACACTTCGAAAACTTAGCATACAACTGACTGTACTTCAAAGTCTGGAGAACGACTCGAAGGTGCTGCTCGTGCTCCTCACAGTTACGGGAATAAATCAGAATATCATCAATGAAGACAATCACGAACAAATCCAAATAATCAAGTCCATGAAAGCGGCTGGGGCATTTGTCAACCCGAATGACATCACCAAGAACTCATAATGCCCGTACCGAGTGCAAAAAGCTGTATTAGGGACATCGGATGCCCTAATCCTCAACTGATGGTAGCCAGATCTCAAACCTTCGAAAATACCTTGGCACCCTGAAGCTGATCAAACAAATCATCAATCCTCGGCAATGGATACTTATTCCTGATGGTATCCTTGTTCAATTCCCGGTAATCTATGCATATTCTCATCGATCCGTCCTTCTTCTTAACGAACAACATCGGCGCACCCCAAGGCGAGACACTAGGCCTAATAATGCCTTTATCAAGCAAATCCTGCAAGTGTTCCTTAAACTCCTTCAACTCTGGGGGGGGGGCATATGATACGGCGAAATAGAAATGGACTGAGTGCCCGGAGCCAAATCAATGCAAAAGTCAATATCCCTATCGGGTGGAATACCCGACAGGTCTGTAGGAAACACCTCTGGGAACTCACAAACAATGGACACAGACTCCATAGAAGGAACCTCGGCATTGGAATCACGAACATATGCCAAATAGGCAAAACACCCCTTCTCGACCATGCGCCGAGCCTTCATGTATGAGATAACCCTGCTGGACGAATGACTAGGAGTCCCTCTACACTCCAATCGAGGCAACCCCAACAACGCTAATCTCACGGTCTTCACATGACAATCCAAAATAGCATGATAAGGAAACAACCAATCCATCCCCAAACTGACATCAAAATCTACCATATCAAGGAGTAGAAGATCTACACTGGTCTTAAGACCCCCAATAACCACTATACACGAACGATAGACACGATCTAACACAATAGAATCACCCACCGGTGTAGACACATATACATGAGTACTCAGAGAATCACGAGGCATAATCAAATGAGGAGAAAAATATGATGACACATAGGAAAATGTGGACTTCGGATAAATTAAACAGAAGCATCCCTGCTGCAAACTAAAACCATACCTGTGATGACTGCATCGGAGGCCTCAGCCTCAGGTCTGGCTAGAATAGCATAACATCGGGGCTGGGCCCCACCAATCTGAGCATCCCTGGGACGGCCTACTGATGGCTGACCTCTACCTCTAGTAGCTTGGCCTCCACCTCTAACTGCCTGACCTACACCTCTAGCACCTCGACCTCCAACCCTAGCTGGCTGATGGGGTGGTGGAGCACTTGGTGCGGGAATCACAACACGAGAACCCCGGTGCTGAGAACCACTCGAGGCTCGGGGGCAAAATCTAAAAATGTGCCCCGGATCACCACAAGTATAACAAGATATCGGTTGTTGAGACTGCTGGCCCTGAAACTGTCCCTGTCGACCTGAGTAACCGCCCTGAAAACTCTGGAGCGGCGGTGCACTAATAGGAGCTGGTAGTGCACTATAGAGCAACTCATCAGAATATGGGATGTGGGGACCACTACTACTTGGAGAACTGTGAGATGCTTGAAGCGTTGACTGAAATGGCCTAGAAAGATGGCCTACCAAAACAATCCCTGCCTTAAGATGAGGCACCACTGAACCGTAAAAAATGACGAGGCCTCTTGTCAGACCCCTGACCACTGCCCTGTGATAAAACTATCTCGCCTCTCCTTGCCACATTAACCGCATGCTGAAATGAAATATCACTCCCTGTCTCTCTGGCCATATGCAATCTAATCGGCTGAGATAATCCCTCAATAAAACTCCTCACCCGCTCTCGGTCGGGGGGAAGTGTCATATAGCATGTTGGGCCAAAGTGATAAATCTGGTCTCATACTGCGTGACTGTCATAGAACCCTGCTGGAGACGCTCAAACTGCCTCCGGAAATCCTCCCTCTGGGTGACAGGGAGAAAATTCTCCAGGAATAAGTTGGAGAACTGAGCCCAAGTCAAAGGCGGTGACCCAGATGGTCTGGTCAAGCAATAATCCCTCCACCAAGTCTTGGAGGGACCTGCAAGGCGGAAGGTAGCAAAATCGACCCCATTGGTCTCTATTATCCCCATGTTCCGAAGAACCTCGTGGCAACTGTCTAAGTAGTCCTGGGGATCCTCTGAAGGTGCACCGCTAAAAGTAGTAGTAATCATCTTGGTGAACTGGTCCAATCTCCATAAAGCATAAGCAGACATAGCTGCTCCATCACCGGCTCGTGCCATAACACCTGGCTGCACTACCCCAGCTGTCTGAGGTG
Source organism: Nicotiana undulata (assembly GCA_005239495.1). Classification (NCBI taxonomy): domain Eukaryota; kingdom Viridiplantae; phylum Streptophyta; class Magnoliopsida; order Solanales; family Solanaceae; genus Nicotiana; species Nicotiana undulata. The sequence goes on along the minus strand of ML275120.1, from coordinate 23,725 downwards.
CTGGAGTCTTGAACTGAGAAGACAACTACTCTGGAGTGCGCGTAGTGTGAGTCTGGGCTCCTCCCCCAGCCTGAGAGACGGCTGGTACTGTAGGAAGTATACCTGTCTGAGCAACGCTCTCCATGAGGCCCACAAGACGGACTAGAGCATCCTGGAGTACGGAGGTGGCAATAAACCCCTCGGAAACCTGAGTTGGTCCAACCGGGACTGTCTGGGCAGGAACCTCATCAGCAACCTCTACCTGAGGCTCCGCCACTGGGGCTACTGCTCTGGGCTGAGCTCTTCCCCTGCCTCGGCCTCGGCCTCATCCTCGGCCCCTCGTAGGAGCTGCAACTGGAGACTCGGGTTGCTGATCAGTAGATGAAGAAGCACGTGTTCTCGCCATCCACGAGAGATTAGAATAGAAGTTCAGTTAACATTTAGAACTCAAATCGCACGACAGAGAATAATATATGTGAAGTCATTCCTAAATTCTGTAGCCTTTGGGAAAAAGTACATACGTCTCCGTACCGACCCCTCAGACTCTACTAAGCTTGTCCGTGAGTTGTGAGACCTAAGCAACCTAGTGCTCTGATACCAACTTATCACGACCCGAATTTCCCACCGTCGGGACCATGATGGCGCCTAATGTTGAACCCGATAGGAAAGCCAACGTTAATGTTTAATTTACCATATTATTCTATTCTTAACAGTTCCAGGTGATATACAAGATTAATAATAAAGAAAATACGAAATACAACAAGTCTAACAACTTAAATAAATGTCGTTACAAAATTCACAACACCAAACCCAGAAATTTGGTGTCATAACTTCACGAACTGTCTACGAATAATACATATAAAGGTCTAAAAAAAAAAATACATCTGTCTCGAAATAAGAAGAACATAATATAAAGGATATAGGAGGGGACGCCAAGGCCTGCGGACGTCTGCAGAACTACCTCGGAATCTCCAAGTGGACTGAAGGCAGTCTCCTAGCTCTAGGGTCCATAGGGTCCTGTACTGGGATCTTCACAATAAAAATGTGCAGAGTGTAGCATCAGTACAACCGACCCCATGTACTGAGTAAGTGTCGAGCCTAACCTCGGTGAAGTAGTGACGAGGTTAGGACACGACAACCAAAATAACCTGTACAGTTTAATAATATACGGAAGAAATAATAACAATATAATAGCAACTAAGTACAAAGAAAAAGGGGAACATGCTGAGGGGAAAATATCAAATACTGGAAATAACAAAATAAGACAATAATTCGAATATCAATCTTAACAGTAGAAAATAGCAACACAAAGGAAATAGTGCACAACATCACCCTTCGTGCTTTTAATCTCATCCTCACCAAATAATACATGCAAATGCACGACATCACCCTTCGTGCTTTTACTCTCATCCTCACAATAAATCAATATAAATGGCACGACATCACCCTTCGTGCTTTTAATATCATAATGTGGCACGGCATCACCCTTCGTGCTTTTAATATCATAATATGGCACGACATCACCCTTCGTGCTTTCATGCTCTTTCACAATATCATACACAGCATCACCCTTCGTGCTTTACACTCTTCCTCACCCAAACCATATCACAAACAACAATTCAACAAGGAAATTCCATAATAGGAATAACAATAATAAAATCATAACGTCCCGGCAAGGGAACCACAATAAAATCAATACCATCGCGACAAGGGACACATCAATAACCAATCTTACTTAGTACATACCTTCACATAGAATTTCTCAACTGATACCAATACTCAACACAAATCGACATCAAGAATTTCCACCAATACAAATAACCACAAGTGAAACTCAAGTAATAATCAATGAAAAACAACATAATTCACAATATTTGACTCACGGACATGCTCGACACCAACGTATAGGTACTCGTCACCTCACCTATACTTTGAACATGATATTAACACTTAGAAAATAGGACACAACACTTATTCCCTCAAGCTAAGGTTTGGCCAAACACTTACCTCAAATTCCACGATCAAACTCAAGCCTCGATTACTGCTTTCCCTTTTGAATTTGACTCCAATTCACTTGTATCTAAACATAATTAACTTAATAACATCAATAAACGCTAAATAATTCAATCCCAATGCTTAATTATAGGTTTTCTATCATTGTTCCTAAAAAGTGAAAAATCGACCCAGTGCCCGTTTGGTCAAAATAAGAGGTTCGGAAAAAAACCCGATCTCACCCATTCACCCATGAGCCAGAATATGTAATTAGTTTCGGAATCCGACCCCAAAACGAGGTCTAAATTCCAATTATTCAAAAAGCCCTAACTCTACCCAAATCCTCAATTTTCTACCCTTAAGAACATGATTTAGGCCTAGAAATCTAATGGGTGTTAATGTTAATTGAAGAAAACAAGTCTACGAACACATACCTATGGTTTTGTGGTGAAATCCCTCTTCAAAAATCGCCCAAATTCCAATTTTAGAGAAAAAGTTTTGAAGTTTTGAAGAAATCCCGTTTTTTCTACTGTTTTTAAAACTTCACTGCCCGACCCTCGCACCTGCGATGCTTGGGTCGCACTTGCGCTCTCGCAGGTGCGGAAAATTGATCGCACCTGCGGAAAGTCATCTGCGTCTGCGGATGCGCTCCAGCGCAAACAAGGATCGCACCTGGGGATTGGTCACATCTGCGGGGCTTCCGCTCGCACTTGCGGCCTTAAGCTTGCAGGTGCAGGCACACCAGAACTGGTGCACAAAGCAGTGTTTTTCCTAAGTCTAAACACCCCGAAACCTACCCGAAACTCACCTGAGCCCTCGGGACTCCAAACCAAACATGCACACCACCCTAAAAACATCCTACGGACTTACTCGTGCACTCAAATTGCCATAATAACATCTTAAACAACGAATTTAGCATATGAATCAAAGAAAAGTCTCAAAAGTTTCATAGTTTCAAATTTAACAACTATGGGTCCGAATCACGTCAAATTTAACACATTGAACCTGTACCGGGCTCCGAAACCAAAATACGGGCCCGATACCATAAATTTCAAATATAACCAAATTTTCAAAAACTCTTATATTTCAGAAAAATAATTTCTTTCAAAAATTTATTTCTCGAGCTTGGGACCTCTGAATTCGATTCCGGGCATACGCTCAAGTCTCATATTTTCTTACGGACCCTCCGGTACCATCAAATCACAGGTTCGTTTACCCAAAAGGTTGACCTAAGTCAACTTATATTCAATTTTATAGGCAAAAATTAGCATTTTTCTCTGTTTTTCATATAAAAGCTTTCCCGATATACACCCGGACTGTGCACGCAAAAGGAGGTGAGACAAAAGGAGGTTTTCAAGGCCTCAGAACACAGTTTTGACTTATAAAACAAGGGATGACCTTTTTGGGTCATCACATTCTGTGCATTGCATTTGATGTCTAGAACTTGCCATGTGTGTTTGCAAAGCGAAATAGTAGTTTTGTTCAGTCTTGGAAGTGATATAGGCATTTCTTTGTTGAGCCAGCTATGGATATTTTACCCGCCTAATTGTTATGTATCGTAGTTAACCCCTTTGATCATGTAATCCTGTTTCTTTGGCAACCACATTACAAGCCTTACCCATTTGTTTGAATTAACTATCTATTTGAACATGTTAACCTCTCATGAGCACTTGAATTGTTATGAATTGTGTAAAAGTTAAAGTGTGGGGTGGTTGGTTTGGCTTTTGAGTGGAACTAATGAAATAAGGAGAAAGGTGCACTGTTTTGAAAAAGTAAGAGTTAGTTGAATTTTAAAAAAAAATGGAAAAAATAGTTGTATTGTTGTGAAAAAAAATATTCCTCGATAAGTGGTGACTCTTGATATAATTGTGCTTAAAGAAGTATGAGGTAAAATACATTGATGTGAAGGCGGAGTTTGGTTTGACATAAGTATAGGGTTTGAATGTTAAAGTATATGTATTAAAGTGCTTAGGGGGGTGTAGTCACTATTATATCTAAATATATCATACCCGTCCCGCAACCTACATTACAACCAAATAAAGTCCTACTTGATCCTAGACCGGATGAGCTCGATTAGTAGAGTAGTAAACTACGGGCAAGCCTATGGTGCATCTTTTGTGGCATATGAATATTATTTCTAGGGGTGAGTGAATTCTTTCTATCTTAAGTTCCTATGTGTTCTTAAATTTTATTATGTGGAACTACTCTCTTTTGTTGTGTGAGGGCACTTGATTCATGAAGGAAAGGTAATGTCAGTGACCTCTATGTTAGATTTACTGGGTGATATGTAAATAATGCGTGGTATTACACGAGGACGAGTAATGGTTTAAGTGTGGGGTGTTGATGATAAGATATAATTACGTATTTTCGTCGCTTATTACACTCTAATTTACCGCACTTTAATTGAGTTTGAACTTTAATCGCTAGTGTTTTGCACTAATTGTGTGTTTTATGCCTTGTAGGAGTGATTCCGAGATATATAGATGTTATGGAATGAATTCAAGTGATTTGGAGCTTTGAAGTCTGAGTAAAAGCCCAAGTAATTAAGTCGGGATCGTGTTCCGGGGTCAAATTTGATAGTTAAGAACAAACGAAGACTCGAGTAGGCATGTTGTGCAGTGTGTAGTAAAATAGACATAACTCTTTGCTCCGAACTCTATTTGGGCTATATAATATGTGGTTGGAAATATAACACAAAGGGATACAACTTTGGTGTTTTAAGGTTTTCAAAAGTCCAAACGAAAATGGGTGAAAAGTGCATGGCAAGTGCGAGGTCGCGCACTGACCGCGCAAATGGGGCAGAATACTTGCTGTTATGCGCGGTCTGAGTGCGGCCGCGCACGTCCTGCCTGGAAAAAGTATCCTTTTTCGCGTTGGAGAAGGTATAATTATTTGGGCCCTAACCTACTTGGTATATATATATATATATATATATATATATATATATATATATATATATATATATATATATATATATGGAAAAACGGTATTTAGAGTAGGTTGGACATACTTTTGACACAGATTCGACCTAAGGAGGCAGAGACACAATAGGAGCAAGGCGGGAAATTCTTCTACGAGTTTTTCCTTCCTCTTCCTATTTTTCATTGTTGGTTATGATTTAGTATTGTATTTTCACATGGTATTATGAATAGCTAATTTGTTATCTAGGTTTTTGATGGAACCTTTTGTAGGATAAATTCTTGTTATGTTTTTATATAATTGAGCCGTTGGATTTCTCTACTTGTTCAACTACGTTTATATTGTGGTTGGTTGAAGAGCTCTCAATCGACTTTGCCTATTTAGTGTGTATTACTCGGGAGAAAGTGCATATTAGGTAGTTGTTGAACAACATCACTCCCGACGTATATGAGGGATCAATAACGAAGGATTTAAAGGTGGGATTAGGGATAACGAAACCTTGGGTGCGATCTAAGTGAGCCGTACTTAATGCCAGCTAGCGTAATTCGGGAGAATATGTCTAGTAAATTATGGTAGTTACTCAAGAGAGAATTACAACACACAGAGCGCTTATGATCGGTAGAGAATACTTAGGCGAAATTATATAAGACATAGCGGGAAGGATTCCGACAATTGGGAAAATCATAACTCTAGACCTCCTTAATCTTTTTTCCAACCCGTAGTATCTTTAGTATTAATTTAATATTTTAATTTTTTAGTTAGTTAGTTAAACACAAGAATCTTAATATCTATAAGTTAGGAATTGTTCAGGTTTGTATTCTTGGTGATAGTGAACAACTGTAGCTAAGCCTTAGTTCTCTGTGGGATTTGACTCCGGCCTTGTAAATCGGATTATATTTGCAACGACCGCTTTGTCCATTTTATAAGGCATAGTTGAGCGGGTCCGTATCATGAATACAGACTTGCCGGTGCATTTTGACGGGGTCCCGGGGGGCTCGGGGGTGTTTTATACCCCCGAGAGCTAAGTTAGAAAAACCAGAAATTTTCTCTCTAGTTTCCTTCTCTGCGATTGCAGAAGCAGGGATGCGATCACAGAGAAGTAATTATGCTGGGCCATCCAATGTTCTCTGCAATCGTAGACATCACTCCGCGATCGCATATGGTCCCCTCCATAACTCTCTACGAACGCAGACTCACTCCTGCGATCGCACAAGTCACCTACCTACCCCCCTACTGCCTGTTCCTGTCTGCGGTCGCAGACCTCACTCCTGCGATCGCATAAGCCTACCTCCATACCCTATGCAATCGCAGGCCCCATCTATGCGATCGCATAGTGCTTCTCGAGGGCCAGGGTCATTTGTTCTCCGCGATCGCTGTCCTGATGACGCGATCACGGTGAAGGTTTTCCTGGGCAGTATTTAAATGCTCAATTACGGGCTTTCTTCCTCATTTCCAATTTCCAAACTTCATTGAAGCAACTTAGAGCTGGGGAAAAAGGCTGCCCAAAGCCACTATCATCTAAGGTAAGTGACTTCTTCTCTAGATTATCAATTTTTCATGGAATTCAACTAATTTTGTTCTTAAAAATATCAAAATCATGGGAAAATTTGGGTAGAAATTCCTAAGGCTTTGATAATTAGTGAATTATCCCTTTTTAGCCATGAATTCCTAAATAAATTAGGTAATTACGATCCTTAGGCTTCGGGTAATTCATTCCTTCGAGAATTTTCAAAATCCGAACGCGTGGGCCCGGGGTCGAAATTTCAAAAACCTTCAAGAATACTATATTTTGGAATTTCTTGTTAATTCTTATTCTTGGAGAATAAATTGATTCAATTATGCTATGTTTGGCTAGTTGTGAGCCGTCGAGGGTAGTTTCGGAGCTTTGGGCCCATTCTTGATCCGGTCTTTGGTCCGAGGAGTGCTTCGTCGAGGTGAGTCTCCTTTCTAACCTCGTAAGAGGGAAATTGTCCCTCTAGGTAACCTTGATTTCTATGTGATTTTGTTTGGGGGCTACGTACGCACCAAGTGACGAGAGTCCGTACGTAGTGGCTATTACTACTTCGTCCGGGTAGTTAGGACACAGCATGTTCATTGTTTTTGCCTGTTATAGCATAAATATGACTTGTATACTTGTGTGATTGGTACTGTTGTCTTTGAACATTGTGATACTTGGCTTGATTTAAGTGTGATAAGAGAATCACGGGATGGGATCGGGCCGTACGCCACGGCAGAGTGATGATTGACTATATTATGGGATCGGGCCATACGCCACGGCAGAGTGATGATTGATCATATTATGGGATCAGGACGTACGCCATGGAAGAGTGATGAGAGTGTATATTATGGGATCGGGCCATACGCCACGACGAAGACTACAGGGTGGGATCGGGCCTTACGCCACAGCGAAGATTTACAGGATTGGATCGGGTCGTACGCCACGGCGGAGCGATGTGAGTGAGTACCATATGGGAGCGGGCCGTACGCCACGGCGGATACCAAACTTGTTTGATTTGAGATTTTTATTTGATGCCGGACATTGATGTACTTTATTAATTGTTTTACTTGCCTACAGTTTTCCTTACATCCTGCTTACTTTATTGTTGTTGGACCTTAGTGAGTATCGAGTCAACCTCTCGTCACTACTTCGTCGAGATTAGACAGGATACTCACTGGGTACATATTTATGTATGTACTCATGCTGCACTTTCCTTTCTCTCTACACTTGATTGTGCAGGTCCGGAGGCTGGTTCGTCTGATTATCAGTCCAGTGCTAGATATTGACCGAGTGGCTATACTTCACGGTGAACTGTCCTTCTTGGCGACTTCCTGGCAGCACCCTAGAGTTTCTGTCATATTTCCTCTGTATTTTGTTCAGACTGAGGCTCTGTATATATATTTCAGTTATTGCATATTCAGTAGTTTCCCGTGGCACTCATGACACTAGTTCCTGGCACACACACGCAATTATCATTTTGGGTTTTGGCTGTGCATATGTTATGCGACGTGCCTATCGGTTGATTTCTTCACTTGTGGTTCTATCTCGTATAATTTATCATTATTGTGTTTTATCCATTTAAAATTGGTAGTTATTAAATTGTTAACCAAAAGGGGAAGGGTAAAACCTAGTGTGTTTCACATCGGCTTGCCTAACCCCGCTGTTGGGCGCTATCGCGGCCTGAATTAGGATTTTGGGTCGTCACAGCTACAAACCATTTGAACTTAAGAACAATTTTGGTTTTTAACTTCTGCTGACAGCTGGTGTGTCCTTCTTCACCATCGCGAAGAGTTGTTGGGACTGGGGTAGATTTTCTTAATCGTGAACGCGATAGTTGGGTCGCAAACGTGGAGCAATGGGGGAACCCTTCGTGAACGCGACCAACTTCTCACGAACGCATAGGGCTATGGACCTAGGAAGGGGGGATCAAGGGTCTACTCTACGCGAACACAAGCATTGGCTCGCGAACGCAAAGGCATGGGGGAGGAGTCTTCGCGAACGCGTAGGCCATTTGAACCGCTATGCATTGCAAACGTCGCAGGCCCTTCGCGAACGAGAAGAAGGCCTGACGCCCAGACCTTAAAACATTTCAAAATCGGGATTTCACCCATTTTTCACCATCTTTCCATTTGAGCTCGGCCTAGAGGCGATTTAAAGAGAAAATTAATCATCCTTCATAGGTTAGTATACTTTAACTTATTTTCTTCCATTTCTATCATCACACATTAATTTCTAACCATAATCTTTGTTCTTTCATGGTAGTAAATTAGGGATTTGGGAAGAATTAGGAATTTTTGCAAATTTGAGATTTAGACCTCAAATTGGGGTCGAATTTCAAAACTAATTATATAATTGGGGTCGAGGGTGAATGGGTAAATGGGTTTTGGTCTGAATATTGGGTTTTGACCAAGCAGGCCCAGGGTTGACTTTTTTTGGCTTTTTGGAAAAAGTGCAATGATCTTAACTCTATGTATTGTAATTGATTTCTCAAGCATTATTTGATGTTATTGAGTCGATATTTGTTAGATTATATTTGATTGGCTAGGAGACGCATTCTAGAGGAAAGGCACCGGTAGAGCTTTGAGTTGATTGCGGAGCGAGGTAAGTGTTGGGTCTAACCCTGATTTGAGAGAATTAGGAACCCTTGAGCTATGTGCTACGTGAACTTCATGAGTAGAAGTGTATATTCGAGGTGACGAGTGCCTATACACCGTCAATTACTTGTTTCCATGTCTAACTGTATTTCACTAATTATAGCATTCCATGTCTTGATTGTTACATGTCTTAATTTTCCTATGCCTTAACGTGCTACTTGTCATTTATTATTGTCGTATTATATATGTTAATCCCTTTCCTGCTCCCATACTTAATTAATACTTGCCTTAATTGTCTTACTTGTACCCTTTAACTGTCATATATTTGACTTGCCTAGTTGCTCAGTATTAATTGTAGCTCTCCATGATTTGGTATGAGATTCCTTCTTGATTTGTAGCTTTCATATTCGTTAATCGTAGAGATTCTTGTCATTCGAGTTGCTAAATTGATTGAACTTATATTCATTTATTTATGGATCGGGTTACACGGTGCAACACGAGGAATAAAGGAGGATTTATATTGATACGGTAGGATCGGGTTGCGCGTCGTAATAGGTGAAATAAGGGTGGATTGATATGGTGAAATAAGGGTGAATTATGTATTGACTCTGATTATATGTTGGGATCGGGTTGCGCCCTACAATAATATATTTACTTATTATTATTGATATTTACATGGTGGAATAAGGGAGGATAGTATTGTACAGTGGGATCGGGTTGCACACCGCAATAATTTATGTTCTTTCTATTCCTTATTGTATTGTGTTATTTTCGGTACTTACGTACGAGACTCTAAGGATTGGTATTTCTTGTATTTACTAGTTTTTTGTAATGATTGAGTTGTTTTCATGAGTTAAATGCCTTATTTTCTTTTTGTATTTTCCTTTCCTGTCATTATTTTATACTGCGTACAGGTTATTGTAAGTGACCCGCCTTAGCCTCGTCACTACTTCGACGAGGTTAGGCTTGGCACTTACAGAGTACATGGGTCGGTTGTACTCATACTGCACTCTGCACTTTTTGTGCAGATTTTGGAGTCGGACCTAGCGGTGATCGGTAGATTGCTCGAGTTGACTATCGGTACGGAGACTTGAGGTACAACTGCTCGCCGTTCACAGCCCTAAAATCCCCTTCTGCTTTATCTTAACTGTGTATTTTCTTTCAGAAAACTTTGCTTTAATTCAGACCTTTATCTGTATTATTCTAGTAGCTTGTAGACTTGTGACACTGGATCCGGGGTTGTATTTTAATGTTTCGGGTGTTATGACTTTTCGCGTTTTATTTCAGTTCTATCTTAGTTAGTTCAATCTAATCGGAATCTCTTTATTTAGATTGTTAAAAATGACTTAAAACTATTTTAACATTTTCTTGCTTAGCAAGTGAAATGTTAGGCGGCATCACGATCCCGAGAGTGGAATTCCGGATCATGACAATCTAGTATTAGCAACATAAACTAGCAAGTAAAGGTATCGGCCATTGCAGAAGTGTCAGTGCTAAGCTTAAAACTTATGAAATATCAACGAGCATGTTATCAATATAGGTGCATGGCTTGATTTAAAAATGAGATAGCACGAAAATAAAATAATTGATAAAGATGTTCAAGATCTAATCAATAGAGATGGAGAGTGTTGGAAATAAGTACTGTCAAGAAGTATTGTCGTGATAAAAAGTATAGGAAAAAATAATTTGGCATTTAAGGAAACAATATAAAGATCTATCAAGAAAGCAATAGAGATTTTTTAAATCTAATTCAAATGATTGCGGAAATGATCTAATCATACAAGTGCATATTCAACGAAATAAAAATGATGATATTCATAATTATTATCGTAGACATAATATACAAAATGAATTGCTGAATTTGTTGGCAAGTGAAATTCGAATAAATTATCGCAAAAATTATAGAAATAAAGTTTTCATCAATCATACTTAATTTCACTCCAAATACTAGTAACTAAGAATGTATTTTTTTCTCGTGCAGAGTGTAAATATTCTACAAATCTAATAAAAATTGCTAGGTATTTTTAAAATATTTTAGAGTCGGTGATACAATTAAAAAGAGTCATTTTAAAGTTGTTGTAGATGAGATAAACAAAATATTGGACTAGATAATAATAATTTTAGAGGACAAGGATATCGTAATGAATCTAAGATGAAGAAAAATACTAAGGAGTGCAAAAAAGAAACTTCTCTATATAAATCTTAGATCATTTTATAGATCATGTGGTTGTCATAATTTAATTAAGCACTTTGTGTTTGTGATTTTAATTCTTGCACAAAAGCTATATTATTCTTTAGAGTGGTACAACATATAAGTTAACTATTTTTTTCTTTCACTAGACGATGAAAAGTTTTAAAAGATAGTGTGCCCAGCCTAAATTTTAAATAATTGGCGTAAATATAATGAGAAAGGCGTATTGAAAGAATTAAAACAATAAAAGTCCAAGCTCCGCAAATAAGAGGTGCTTTATTGAAATTACTAGAAGTTAGTACGGAGCCAAAACTTAAAAGTGAAGCTAATTGTTTAGCAACATGTGAGCTTAAAAATTTTGTGTTCTTATTACGTGTGAATATTTGACATGATATGTGTTAGCAGTTATGTGACGAGTCAGTGGTCGTTTTGTGTATTTGAGCTTCGTTTCCTATTTGATGTTTCTCGTATACTTATTTGTTATTTTGTGACTTACGGGGACGGCTAGTTTGATTTCAGAAAGGTTTTGGAATGTATTGGAACACTTAGTTCCATAGTTAATAGCTTAAGTTATAAGAGTTGAATGAGGTTGACATTTGTGTAAACGGACTCAAATGGTATTTTGATGGTTTCAATAGGTTCATATGGTAATTTTGGACTCAGTCGTGTGTCCGGAATTATATTTGGATGTTCCCGGGTTGATTTGGCTCTAATTGGTGAAAGTCGGAAATTTGGAGGTTTGAAAAGTTCATAACTTTGACCACGAGTTGACTCTGAGGTTATCAGGGTCATATTGTTGTTCTGGGAGTTAGAATAGGTTCATTATGTTATTTGACACTTGTGTGAAAACTTTAGGGTGATTATGAGTTGGTTAGATGTGGTTCCATATGAGTTTTGAAATTTGGAAGTTGATTAGTTCATTATGCTTGAATTGAGGTTCGCTTTGTAGTTTTGATGATACTTTGTGTGATATGAGACCTCGAGCAGGTCTGTATTATGTTGTGTGACTGGTTGGTGGATTAAACGAGGTCCTGAGGGACTAGGGTGTGTTTTGAATAAATTTCAGATCATTTTGGAGCTAGTTGGCTGATCAGGTCTGGTGTTTTCACACCTGCGAGATTTGGTCCTCAGACGTGAGTCTGAAAAAGCAGACATGGGGTCGCAAATACGAGTTTGGATGGGATCAGGTTAGTCCACAAAAGTGGCAGTGCTTGCACATGTGAGCTACCTGGATGTAACGACACAGACGGTCGTTTTGAGAATATACGTTCTGTTTCACTTATTTGAAGTCTTGAGTAGCATCATATGATGTATTATGAATTGTGTGAATCGTCAATTTTGATTTTCAGGTTAATCAGAATTGATTCGGAAGAATGAATTTCATGATTGAAGCTTAAGAGTTGGAAGAGTTGTCCAATTTTGACTTTTGAGTATTTGACCCCGAATCGGAGTTTTGATGGTTCCGTTAGGTTACGACGGTGAATTTGGACTAGGGCATATGCTCGGATTGGCATTTGGATATTTCTAGAAGGTTTTGGCACTAGTTGGCGAAAGTTGAAAATTTGAAGGTTTGGAGAGTTCATAAGTTTGACCGAGAGTTGACTTTGATGATATCAGATTTGGATGTTGGTTTGGGGTGTGATTTGTCATTTCGATGTTATTATGTGTGATATGAGGCCTCCAGTAGTTCCGTGTTATGTTATCTTGTACGGGCCCCTGAGGACTCGCATAAGATTCGGAGTGGAATCGGAGTATTTTTTCCTTCATGTTTGATTGTTTGTGTGTTCTGGGTTGCTGGTGTGAATTTCCCTTTTATGCGATCGCGAGGGAAGAAACGTGATCGCAATGTACACTTTCCGCTATGCGTTCTCTATTGGGAGACCGCGTTAACGGAGTTTGAGTTGTTTGTGTATCGCGGCCGCGTGCTTGAGGAGACGATCGCGGATCAGCGTGGGTGCTGGGTGAAGGTGTCTTCGCGTTCGCGTGTATCTGGGTGCATTTGTGTTTCTTTTTTCCACTGGTTTGTGCGTTCTCGTGGCTTTTTTTTGAGGATGCATTGGATATTTTGAGCAGTGCCATTTTCTCTCCTTCGCGATCGCGTGGATTGTTCCGCGATCGATGCATTTCACTATCCAGTGAATTATAAAGTAATATATTTCAGGGGTTTCGACCATGTTTACATAGTTGGAGCTATGTAGCTCGGATTGAGATGTTTTTAGGTGATATTCACCATATGGATTGGGGTAAGTGTTCTCTACTCGGTTTTGATTTTATTTCATGAATCTATCTTCATTTTTTTGGCATTTGATTCAGGAATTCAAGCTAGAACTTGGTTTTTTTTGTCTAAAGTGAATTTTTGAGTTTTGAACATCGATTCGGAGTCGTATTTGAGTGAAACTGGTATGGTTGGACTCGTAATCGAATGGGTTGTCGGATTTTATAAGTTTTATCGGGTTTCGAGGTACGGGCCCATATTTGAGCTTTTGGTTTACTTTGGATTTTGATTAAATATTTTATCTTTATCGATTGGTTTTGTTTCCTTAGGTATTATTTGATGTATTTAAGTTGCTTTTGGCTAGTTTCGAGTCGTTAGGAGGGTGATGCGCGCATGATTGCATTTTTGGAGCATCGTTTGGCTTACTCGGTATTGGATTTGTCTTTTTTTAGGTAAGTAAAACTTCTAAACTTGGTGCTGAGGGTATGAACCCCTGAATATACGTGATATGGGTTTTGTGTTGAGGTGACGCACATGTTAGGTGACGGGCATGTGGGCGTGCACCGTGTGAATTATGACTCGATTGATTATGTGGTACTGTGTAGTGACCTAATCATGTTTCTATTCTTGAAATTTCTATGTGCTAGATTAATTGAGTTGTGATCCATGTTAGAAATCATGTCTAGGCTATATGCTTATCCTATTGAGACCCACTGAGGTCATTTCTGTTGTTGAGTTATTTGCTTACATTGCAATTACATACTCATTCATTTGCATATCATATCTCAGTCTCTGTTGCCATTTATTTCTACATCGTATCATCATTTTGGGTTGGTTTTTATGACAATGTGAGCCCGAGATGCTGGTATTATTAATTCATGCCATGATTGTCTTATAATAGCAATTGGGTTGGATCTTCCCTTCCGGAGTCTGCACACCCACATTGAGCGCAACTTCTATTTATTCGCGTTGGGATCGGGTTGCACTTCACAACAGGATTTATAAGCATTCAGGCTGGATCTACCCTGGGCTAGATCTGCCCTGGGCTGATTTTCCCTATATAGTGTTGAGTGGCTAAGTGTGCTGAGTGATTGAGCGTGATGAGTGAGAGTGTGAAGTTGTGATATTGAGTACTCTGAGAGTGTGAGTACATGAGTTCGTCACTGTTACACATTGCATCTGACATGCAGGCATAAAGATGCATTTACCCAGGTTACACGATTTTGTGACATTTATGACTTCACATGCACATATACATGTAGGCATAGAGATGTACTTTCCTCATGCAATATGAAATTGAATCATCTTATCTGTTGTTGAAAGTTTTTGGAAAAAATCAAAGGTTTCTGACTTACTCATATTTGGTGATTTCGGTGAAGGATTAGGGTTTTACTGTTATACCTGAAAAGCATGACTATTTTCCGTAGCTATGAATGAGCTGAGCATCATATCTCTGAGTTATTTCTTTTATCACTATTATTATATTGTTATGAACCATTGTTAGCTATTAATGTTGGACTCTAACCTTTGTACCAACTCGTCATTACTTTTAACCTAAGGTTAGGTTTGTTACTTATTGATTACATGGGGTTGGTTGTACTCATACTATACTTATGCACCTTGCGTGCAGACTTATTATGTTGATGTTATAGTGTATGGAGGGATCTTGCATTGAAGATGTATCTGCATTCCGGTCATTTCGTCTTTATGTTCTTGGTAGCTTTAGAATTTTTAATTTGTTCATGTATATTTCAGATGGATGATGTATTTATTTCAAACCGGCTTTGTAAACTCTAACTCTTAGAAGCTCATGATTTGTAACACCAGTCCTTGGGAATTCTTTGTATAAAAGCAAAATTGTATTATCATTACTTCTCTTAATGAATCTCATTGGAATTGGTTTACCTAGCGGGTTGGGGTTAGGTACCATCATGACTAGTTAGATTTTGGATTGTGACGACTTGGTATCAAATCTCTAAGTTCATAGATTCTACGAGTCATGAGAAAGTGTCTTGTAGAGTCTTGCGGAACGGTATGATGACGTCCATACCTATCTTCGAGAGGCTACAAGGCATTTAGAAAAAAACTTCCCATATTTATTTCCTTATCGTGCGACATTGGTTCAGCTTGAAGCATATCTCTTTAAATTTCTTCCACTCACACGTAAGCGTATGTGACAACTGTGTATCAATTATACAAGGACGACTTGTGATTCTATAAATGAGGTATTAGATGTGTTTCCGGTGTTTGGTGATGTGAGAGGCTAGAGGACTTGAGGCCACATTTAGACCAAAACTTAGGCTCGGTAATTTCAGTTGTGGGAGTATATGCTTTTAGACTTATATGTCTGGTAGTGTCCCTATGAGTGGGATGTGGCTCGATGAGTGGTTGGATGGCTATATGATGAGTATGATGTGACTACGGGGTGTGTTCTGAAGTTTGAACGTGACGAGAAGTGTTTGCTTGAGATGTAAAAGGACTATTGGGTGCTTGATTTCTGTCTTCGTATGACGTACAGTCTCGAGTTATGAGTGTGTTGAAGGATCTTTCATGTTGTTTAATTGTGGAACGAATTAGATTCTCATATCTTGTTGATGAGTTCTGAATCATGAAGATTAGGTGAGTGTGTAGTAGTTGTGACAGTAAAAGAGTATAGACAGACGTCAGTTTGAGGCAAAGCAGGCGGGTTATCACCTGCGGGGTAATTTACGGATATGTGATCCTTATGATGTTGTGTGAGGGTTTTTTTCTCCTACTAGTGGGTTATAGGTATTGTGATTTGAGTTTTTATTGGTGAGAAAGTTTACCTGACCGTCACGAGGATGAATGAGAGCTTGGGAGACTGGGAGTTCTCATAAGTAGATTGTTTCGGGGTTGCGAATTGTGAAGGTGTGTCCAAAGATAGCTGGATGGTGGTATGTTTTATGGGTAGATCGTTGTGTACTTTTGGAGGGCTGTTTATTCATTTGGGGATGGCCGAAGTTAATTTGGGGGCCCATTAGTAGGCCCGAGGGGGATGTGTATTCTACACCAGGTCAGATTTGTTGACTCAGCACGATTAGTGTTGAGGGGTGAATCATTTGGTTAGGGTGAGTTTGTTCATGTTCCGATATGTTCTACGCATTCCTCTTCTATACTACGAGGAGTTATGGTTTGTGGGTTATGTGCACATGTAGTGCGGTTCTGTTTGGGCCTTGTAGCAGAATTCAAGCGAGATGGTGATTTGGGGTGTGGAATGGGTGATTGCACCTTGGTTGTGGTCTTTCCGGGTTGTTGTATATTGTGTTGTTTTCTGCTCCATAGTTATGATCGTGCACTTGTGTACTTGGTGTCGAATTGCTTATGGTTGTTGATTTTGAGAATTTGGGGCTAAAGGTATTTCATACGGATTGGTGTTTGGACGAGTATGCATTGCAGTAGGGTTATGATAGAATATGATCCTTTGAGATATATTCGTGTGTTTTGGTTATACGTTGTGATAGGTTCTTAGCATTGCGTTGTGGTGGTACTTGTTGAGCTTGCTGGACGGTTCTTTCATTTGAGTCATTTTTTATTTTTGGGTGCATTTGAATCTTTGCTTATTGGTGCACGAATTGCACAATTTATGATTCTAGGTAGTATTGGTGTAGCGTGTTAGTAGAGTAGCTTGTATTTGATGAGATGGAGTCTTTGGGCCTGAAGTGATTGCTAACGAATTTGATCACAGTGTGTTTGGAAGAGTTATATTGGAGGTCAGCTTAGAATTTGGGGATATGGTTCTTGTTAGGCGAGAGGGCTCCATGACTTGTTGATGTGATGAGTGGCTATGGGTTTCTGCATGTTTCATTCACCATTGTAACGTACGAAGGGTTGGAATAGGTTTTAGTTGATATGAGGTTTGTTAACGGTGTCACGCGTGTTTTTGGGAAGTTATTGCGGTTAGAAGTTCTTGTTGCGAGTATGCGGGTTATGTGGTATACCATGTGATTACATCTTGGGTTATGATTATGGCTTGATACAACTTGTTCAGACTCATACAGTGTGTAGATGCAAGATTAAGGTCTTATAGGAAATTCCGTATGTTGGAAATTGGATTCTAAGGTTTATAGAGTAAGTTTGAAGTAATGATCTTCAGTTATGTTATGTTGCCGGGCCTATATGGAATAGGGTCACATGGCATCACCCCCGGGTATGTGCATGGTAAGGTGGCATAGTGATTTGATGGCTTCGAAACGACTCTTGGCACGTTCGTGGAAGAACATATGTTTAAGTGGGGAAGAATGTAATGACTCAGCCGGTCGTTTTAAGCATTATCATTCCGTTCAACTATTTGAAGTCTTGAGCAGCATTGTATGATGTATTATGAATTGTGTGAATTGTCGGTTTTGGTTTTCAAGTTATTCAGAATTGATTTGGAAGAATGAATTTTATGATTGAAGTTTTAGAGTTGGAAGAGTTGACCAAGTTTGACTTTTGAGTATTTGACCCCAGATCGGAGTTTTTATGGTTCCGTTAGGTCTGGGTGGTGATTTTGGACTCGGTCATATGCCTGGATTGGAATTCGAATATTTCTAGAAGGTTTCGGCACTAATTGGCGAAAGTTGAAAATTTGAAAGTTTGGAATGTTCATGAGTTTGACCAAGAGTTGATTTTGATTATATCGGATTCGGATTATGATTCTAGGAATTGGAATAACTTCATTATGTCAATTGGGACTTGTGCGCAAATAATGAGTTCATTCGGAGTTGATTTGATATGTTTCGGTACGAGTTTTGGAAATTGAAAATTCAAAAGATCATTAAGTTTGATTTGAGGTGCTATTCATCATTTCTATGTTGTTATGTGTGATTTGAGGCCTCAAGTAGGTTCGTGCTATGTTATGGGACTTGCTGGCATGTTTGTACGGGCCCCCGGGGGCTCGCATAAGATTTCCTTCTATGCAATCGCGAGGGAAGAAACGCGAACACAGTGTACAATGTTGGAGCTAGGGGCACTTTCCTCTAAGTGTTCCCTATGAGGGGACCGCGTTCGCTGAGTTTGAGTTATTTGTGTATCCCAGCTGTGTGCCTGGGATGGCGATCGCAGATCAGCGTGGGTGCTGGGCGAAGGTGTCTTCGCGTTCGCGTGTATCGGAGCACGTTCGCGTTGCTTTATTCCACTGGTCTACGCGTTCACATGGCTTTTTTTGCGAATGCGTTGGGTATTTTGAACAGTTCCATTTCTCTTTTCCGCGATCGCGTGGATTGTTCCGCAATCGCGATGCATATGACTATCTAGTGAATTATAAAGTAATCTATTTCGGGGGTTTCGACCATTTTTACATATTTGGAGCTATGTAGCTCGGATTGAGATGATTTTTGAAGCGATTTTCACCATATGAATTGGGGTAAGTGTTCTCTACTTGGTTTTGATTTTATTTCATGAATCTATCTTCGTTTTTTTGGCATTTGATTGAAGATTTCAAGAGAGAAATTAGGTTTTTTGTCTAAAGTTCCATAAAGTGAATTTTTGAGTTTTGAATATTGATTTGGAGTCGAATGTGAGTGAAACAGGTATGGATGGACTCGTAATTGAATGGGTTATCGGATTTTATAAGTTTTGTCAGGTTTCGAGGTGCGGACCCGGGTTTGACGTTTTGGTTGACGTTGGGCTTTTGATTAAAGATTTCATCTTTATCGATTGAGTTTGTTTTCTTAGGCATTATTTGATGTACTTGAGTTTCTTTTGACTAGTTTTGAGTTGTTCGGAGGTTGATGCGCGCCATATAGCTTATCCTTCGAAAGGCTAGTAATTGAATTGTGAAACCATGTTAGAAACTATGTCTAGGCTATATGTTTATCCTGTTGAGACCCACTGAGGTCATTTCTTCTCTTGAGTTATTTGCTTACATTGAAATTACATACTGAGTCATACTCATTCATTTGCATATCATATCTCAGTCTTTGTTGCCATTTATTGATAAATCATTTCATTATTTTTGGGCTGATTTTTATGACATTGTGAGCCTGAGAGACTGGAGAAATTGATGACTTAGTTGAGGCCTGAGAGCCGGATTGAGTGATATTGATGGGATCGGGCTTCACATTGAAGCAGGTATTGTGGATTCATGATGGGATCGGGTTGTACGCCGCAGTAGACTTTATTGATTTATGCCATGATTGGCTTATTAGATCACTTGGACTGGATCTTCCCCTTCGGAATCTGCACACCCACAGTGAGCGCAGTTTCTATTGATTCGTGATGGGATCCGGCTGCGCGCCGCAGCAGGATTAATTAGCATTTTGGCTGGATCTGCCCTGGGCTAGATTCGCCCTGTACAATGCTGAGTGGATGAGTGATTGAGTGTGATGAGTGGGAGTGTGAAGTTGTGATATTGAGTACTCTGAGAGTGTGAGTACATGTGTTCATCATTGTGATGCATTGCATCTGATATGCATACTTGACATGCAGGCATAAAGATGCATTTTCTCATGTTACACGGTTTTGTGACATTTATGACTTCACATGCACATTGACATATAGGCATAGAGATGTATTTCCTCATGCTATCTGAAATTGAATCATCTTATCTGTTGTTGGAATTTTTTGGGGAAAACCAAAGGAATTTGACTTACATATATTTTGGTGATTTCGGCGAAGGATTTGGGTTTTACTGTTATACCTGAAAAGCATGACTATTTTCTGTAACTGTGAATGAGTTGAGCATCATATCTCTGAGTTATTTCTTTTATCACTTTTATTATATTGTTATGAAATATTATTGGCTATTGGTGTTGGACTCTGACCTTTGTCCCAGCTCATCACCACTTCCAACCTAAGGTCAGATTTCTTACTTATTGAATACATGTGGTTGGTTGTACTTGTTAGAAATCTGTATTTGTAAAATAATTCTGGAGAAAATAAAATAACATAAATAGAAATGTAAACGAAATGAAAAACCAATTCGAGCCCACTGAATTCACAGTGTTTCCTTAAGGAATTTAATCCCCTCCTAGTACCCAAGGCTATGGATTATTTCCTCCCAGGATAGAACGAATTACACACTGGTGTAGTGGTACTTCAAACCCAGTGTTTTAGCGAACACAAAGTTCGGTAGCAAATCACACTTACTGTTGCTTTCTTTGAAGTTAAAAATATGCAGAAGGAAGGAGGAGAACTCAGAAATTAGTATGTAAAATCTTAGAGAATGGACTTGTATTTATAGCCAAAGTTGGGCTGAAATCTGAAGAGGTGCAACTCTTCAGAATGGTTGTTTTTGCAAAACGGCCATGGAATAAATGCCATGACATAATTGGCTATTTACTCAACGATAAAGAGAGAAAATTGAAGGGTAGTTAATTTTCTGTTACAAAAACAGAAAACTGAATATTGGATAACTGAAATGGATTTAATATTAATATTTATTTTAATATTAATATTTTGTTATTAAACCAAATATTTAATAACATTTCTGTTAATATTTACTATTAACAAATAAATTTGGTCCAAAAGATTAATCAATCAATCGATCATTTGACCAAATCCGAATCTGAAGCCGAAGCCGAAGCAGAGCAGAGCTGAGCGAGCGACGACGACGATGGCGCGAGACTTGCCTTCTTCTCAACTCTTTATGATCTAGAAGAAGAGCAATTGCTTATATATCCATCAAAAACCTTTTCCTCTTCCCATGTGAGACAATCGAGGAGGGAACCTCAAAAATTAATCAAATATTTCATTTTTCCCTCCATTTTCCATTCACCCTATTTTAAGCTATTAATGCTTAAAACCCCAACAATCCCCCACATGAATGGGGAATGGCTATATCATGGAAGTATGCATGAAAAATTGTGTGATTCGCAATCAAGAATTAATTGCATCTGGATAAATAGGTTTTCCCTTGAACTTTCTGTAGTGAACTTATGTCGGATATACTCGATCAATCGGTAGATTTGATATCTTTGAAATGTCGAACTTTGGTGTATACCTAGACAACCATAAGTCACACAACCAACCCTTAACCGTCTTTGGTTCTCATTGTTGTGTTTGTTTCAGCCATGAACACCGCCTGGTTTCATAAGTGCATAGAGAACTGGCCTTGCAAAATTCTCCTTGAAGAGGCTAACACTTCACACATACATAGGTGATTCCTAAACGTATCATCTCGTAGATACACTATTTGATATACCCTGTATCAAATTTAGAAATCATTAAAAATCCTTAATGCTTTATCCTTGGTACTGAACATTTTCTCATCGTGAGAATGGACCAAAGGTTTAGTTGACACTGTTGAACCGTCATTAATGACTTTGTTTGATCTCCTTGAACCTAGATCTTGGGATCTCCAGTCTTCTAGGTAGAGTTACCGCCACTATGACTTGTTCTCGGCCATAGTCCCATTCCCCTTGATGATTTCTCAACTACCTCTCTAGTTAAGACTTTTGTAAGTGGATCCGACACATTATCACTTGACTTTACATAGTCAATCGTGATAATTCCTCTAGAGAGTAATTTCGTAATGGTTTTATGTCTTCATCGTATATGACGAGATTTACCGTTATACATAACTCTTCCAGCCCTTCCAATTGCCGCTTGACTATCGCAATGTATGAATATTGGTGCCAACGGTTTGGGCCAAAATGGAATATCTTCCCAAGAAATTCTGGAGCCATTCATCTTCTTCACCGGCTTTATCAAAGCTATGAACTCAGCCTCCATTGTAGAGCGGGCAATACAAGTTTGTTTGGACGACTTCCAAGATACCGCTCCTCCACCAATAGTGAATATATATCCACTTGTGGACTTGGAATCAGTTGATCCGGTGATCCAGTTTGCATCACAGTATCCCTCAATGACTGCAGG
The DNA here is from genome assembly GCA_005239495.1 of Nicotiana undulata. Classification (NCBI taxonomy): domain Eukaryota; kingdom Viridiplantae; phylum Streptophyta; class Magnoliopsida; order Solanales; family Solanaceae; genus Nicotiana; species Nicotiana undulata. Next base: position 1,520 of record ML275120.1, on the reverse strand, counting down.
ATATTTACTATAGTGCAAGGCAAAGTCCTGGGTATGTACTAAATACCCCAAAACTCGTTTCATGGCCATCCAATGAGATTGACCTGGATTGCTCGTATATCGACTCAATTTACTTATAGCACAAGCTATATCTGGTCGTGTACAATTCATGATGTACATTAAACATCCTAACACACGAGCATAATCCAATTGTGATATGCTCTGGCCTTTGTTCTTTGCTAATGCAAGATTCATGTCAATTGGAGTCTTTGCAACTTTAAAGCCCAAGTGCTTGAATTTTTCAAGTACTGTCTTAATATAATGAGATTGTGACAATGCCAGACCTTGAGAAGTCTTATGGATCTTAATTCCCAGAATTAAATCAGCAACTCCCAAGTCTTTCATATCAAACTTGCCAGTTAGCATGCGCTTAGTCGCATTTATGTTGGCAATGTCATTACTCATTATCAGCATATCATCCACATATAAGCAAACAATGACTATGTGATTTGGAGCATTTTTAATGTACACACATTTATCACATTCATTTATTTTAAAACCATTTGACAACATTGTTTGGTCAAAATTCGCATGCCATTATTTGGGTACTTGTTTTAGTCTGTAAAGGGACTTAACAAGTCTACATACCTTCTTTTCTTTACCTGGAACCACAAACCTTCAGGTTGTTCCATGTAGATTTCTTTCTCCAACTCCCTATTTAAGAAGGTCGTCTTAACATCCATTTGATGAATTTCAAGACCATAAACTGCAGCTAACGCTAGAAACGTTCTTATGGACGTAATTCTTGTAACTGGAGAGTATGTATCAAAATAGTCAAGACCTTCTCGTTGTCTATATCCTTTGACCACAAGTCTTGCCCTAAATTTGTCAATAGTTCCATCATCTTTCATTTTCCTCTTAAAGATCCATTTAGAACCCAACGGCTTATTTTTAGGAGGAAGATCAACCAATTCCTATGTATGGTTGTTCAATATGGATTATATTTCACTATTGACTGCCTCTTTCCAAAATAATGATTCTGAAGAAGACATTTTTTGACGTTTACTACGTCTTGGATNCGGTTTTCGGTCCTATTTTTACCCTTTTGGGTTTAGGAACTTGCACTTTTGCCAAACACCCCCACACTTTAAAATAATTCAAGTTGGGCTTCCGTCCTTTCCATTTTTCATATGGAATGGATTGTGTTTTTCTATGGGGAACTCGATTTAATATTCGATTAGCCGTAAGAACGGCTTCCCTCCACAAGTTCTGTGGCAAACCAGAACTTATCAACAATGCGTTCATCATCTCCTTTAATGTACAATTCTTTCTTTTCGCAATCCCATTGAATTGGGGCGTGTAAGGGTCCGTTGTTTGATGAATAATTCCATATTCCAAACATGTTTCTTCAAAAGAAGATTCATATTCACCACCCCTATCACTTCTTATCATTTTGATTTTCTTGTTAAGTTGCGTTTCAACTTCATTTTTTGTCTTGCTTGAATGCGTAATTGCTTCATCTTTACTATTAAGTAAGTAAA
>ML275119.1:0-66688 GCA_005239495.1 Nicotiana undulata | reverse complement strand
GGTTGGAGGAAGGAGGAAGTGATGAAAATATGAAAATCCCGTAATGGGTCTGTTTTGGGACTACATGAGATAACTGGGCAAAATTAGCCTATGCGATCGCGGAGATAGGAATGCGATCGCATAGGGAAAAAACTGGGTGAACTGCGATCGCGGAAGGTCTAATGCGATCGCACAGGTACACGGCCTCCACCTTATGCGATCGCACAAGTGAAATAGCGATCGCACAGGGTATTTTCCTCCAGCTGCCCTTACCCACCTAATACACTATGCGATCGCGGAGTATGCTATGCGATCGCATAGTGCAACAGACTACTCCCCAGGCACGAAGCTATGCGATCGCGGACAACTATATGCGATCGCATAGAGTAAGCTTTGCCCCCACTAGCCTAATGTTGTGCGATCGCGGATGAGCATATGCGATCGCACTGAAGGAAAGGCCTGACACCAGAAACAGGAGAAACACCAGATTTTTAACTTAAAACCATCCCGTTAGCCACCCGAAACTCACCCGAGCCCTCGGGTCTCAAAACCAAAAACACACACGTCTCCCAATACATCCTACGGACTTGTTCAAGCATTTAAATCATCAAAATATCATCAAAAACACGGAATTAAACCTCAAAACTCTTAGAAATTTCTTAAACTTCATAAACTTCTAAATTTCCCATTTTTAATCCGAATCACGTCATTTCAAGTCCGTTTTACACCAAATTTCACAGATAAGTCACATAACATATAATAAACCTGTTCCGGGCCCCGGAATTATAATACGGGCCCGGCAACATGGTTTTCACATAATTATTCATTTTCAAATTCCTTTATTATTTTCAGAAAATAATTTTCTTTAAAAATTCATTTCTCGGGCTTGGGACCTCAGAATTCGATTCCGGGAATATGCCCAAGTCCCATATTTTCCTACGGACCCTCTGGGACCGTCGAATCACGGGTCCGGGTCTGTTTACTAGAAATATTGACCAAAGTCAACTATATTCATTTATTAATTATCAAAACTCATTTTTATCAAATTTTCACATAATAGCTTCCCGGCTACACGCCCGGGCTGCGCACGTATATCGAGGTGAGACTAACGGAGGCTCTCGGAGCCTCGGAACACAGATATAGCTTAAATTACGTAAGATGACCTTTTGGGTCATCACATAAAGATTATATTGTTGAAGCCCGACTTAGCCTCGTCACTACTTCGCCGAGGTTAGGCTCGGCACTTACTCAGTACATGGGGTCGGTTGTACTGATACTACACTCTGCACTCTTTTGTGCAGATCCAGGTACTGACCATCAGTAGAGATACTTAGAGCGGATATTCATTCATTTGGAGACACGAGATACATCTGCCGGCGTTCGCAGATTTCGAGAGTCTTATCATATTTTTACATACACTGTTTTATATTATTCAGAATAGTTACACTATTTATTTCAGCCATTATTTGTAGTATTCTTTAGTAGTTCGTGGATTGTGACACCAGACCCTGGGGTAGTCGTAGAGTTATTTATATAATTAGTTCGTGGTTCGTTTCATTTAGTTTATTATTATTATTAATTATTTTATTTTACTGTTGTTGGAAATTATTTTAGTTAAGTTCATTTCGAATTTATTTATTTATGCCTAAGTAATTAATTAAGGAAATTAGTAATCGACTTCTAACATTGGCTTGGCTAGCAAGTGTGGTGTTAGGCGCCATCACGATCCCTAAGGTTGGGAATTTGGATCGTGACAGCTCCAAAGTAAGAACTAAACACCAAATAAAAATGCCTATTTATCCAAATTATCTCTGCAAAACATTTTTAAGATAGTCAAATCATTGTTCTTTATTGGAAGGAATAATAAGGAAACAATATCAAAGTTGCAATCAGGGGTGTATATAGATCGGGTTGGTTCGGTTTTTATCAAAACCAAATCAAACCAAACCAACTATATCGGTTTGGATTGGTTCGATTTTGTCGGATTTTTCGAGTTTTTGAGTTTTTGTTACTTAAATATTATTTCAATTTTACTTTGTTAAATATTTGATAACCAATATATATTTAGTAAAAATATAAAAAATTGACAAATGTATTATCGATTAAAATATTCTTATGGGAGAATTCTATTAGTAACACATAATAGTTATTTTTTTAATCGCATGACAATAATTTTTCGTTGATGTACACTTTCAGGTTAACTGAATTTAGTAACTAAACATAAAATCAATATGATACCTAAATATTAATAATCACTTCACATTCGAAAAAGATATAAGAATTTAATAGATCTTAACAATATGATATGAATATGAAAGAACAAAGAGATATACGCATTTCAGTATCACTTGATAAGAAAGTGTTTATACAACCCATTATTTAAGGTCAATAAATATGGAGTACTTCATATTATATTAACATTTATATCCCTCAAGAGAATACCAAATATTTCTAAACATTTTTTAAAGAAAATTCTATATAAAATCTTAAAAGTATATATATAAATTATATAATAGCATGTCGTGTTGGTTCAGATTTTACTACTCAATATCAAATCAAATCAAACCAAATTAAATCGGGTTTTTTAATCTATTTGATTTGACTTTTCGATTTGTACACCCTACTTAGAACATGTACTAATATTTTGAATAAGATTTTACTTTGATGCAAAGTCTCATATGCTAGTTAATACTTTAGGAATAGAGACATTACTTTTGTGAAGAACAAAAGCCGTCATCCAAATTCCAAATTGATAATTATGGAAAGACTTAAAAGACAAATTCAAGATAGTGATGTCAAGTGGAAGTTGAATTTCCTGAAGCAAAACCAGCTAACCACAGAATATGCCTCTACTTTGTTTCCTGTTTCTTACGTCAATTGAATTTTGCATTATTTCAGTTTTCTCGTGGAGTGGGGGTCTCAAAAAGGAGGCTAAGGTAACCCAACAATTCATGCTTTTAACATAACATCATATATATATTGAAAGGGTTGATTCATTAAACTTATAATCTGAAGGGACAGCGTGAAATTTATTCTCAATTAATTAAGCGTTCTTGTCAATATTTTGTCTTCCTATAGTTATTTATTTTGTTAATTGGCACTGTTTAACAGGGTGAAAAGAAGTAAACTTTTTTCCAACTTATTCTTGAAAATTCTTCTTTATTTTCATTATACATCCTCAAATTTTGGACATCCGATCCGTTATGCTAACTAATAAATATGAGGAAAAGAACAATTTCTAATAGTGAAAATGAAAATTAACAGAGACAATAAGGTTTAGATAATGTACCTTCAAGGTTGGAATTGTGTATAGAGATAAAATACATGTCTCGATTTGTTTCTTTAAAGTACTCACACCTTGATTTGGGATTTCTTTACATCCACAAACGAGAAAATAAATGTTATATAGCTAGCGTTTGGACATAAAAAATTCTCAAGTTATATTGAAAAATAATTTTTAAAACTTAAAATTGTATTGAAGAAAAGTGAAAGTTTTGTGAGTGGAAGAAAAAATTCCAATTTCACAAACAATTTATTTATTTTAAAAAGTAACCAAAATCTATGATCAAATGAGGACATAGTATAGGCTCAAAAAACAACAATTTATTAAAATAATTTATCATCAGTGTCGTTTATATCTAGTTGTCCAAAAAGCAGGAAAGGGTCAACGTAGCTGGTATTGTCATGAGTCATGACATAAAATCTTATCTGCACTTTCACAATAATTGATTCAAATCATGCCCTCTAAAATAGGTTTGCGTACTTTGCCATCTAAGAAATTCTTAGATTTTTTGGAATTACAAATTAGTGAGATATAATAATGGAGAAGAAGAACAATTCATTACGTTATATAAGAGTTGTATTCAAAGGGATTAAATTAACACAGTTTTTAGGATTAAATTTGACTTTGTTACGAATATTATATATATTACCATTTTCAAAAAGTCGAATAAACCTATAATAATGTTACTTCAAACTATTTTGAATTCGTCGTGATCCTCTATGCCTTTTTTCCCCCTCTCACTTTACAATTATTATTTCGGCGTGTTTCTATAAAACTAAACCTCATAACTCATTCAATTATCAAAATTTGACCTGAGAACATATATAATAGCAAGAGATAGCTTCTCTTAGGGTTCTATTAGTTTTGCGAAAAAACAATTTCGTATCGAAATACTTTGTTACTTTTCTAGGAAACAATTTGCTTTGAGGTTCAATATATTTATATAGTCAATATCCTAAAATGTTTGACATTGAAGGCAGATGATAGCGATATAGTATATAAGGACAGTTATACGCATCAAATGGTTAAAGAAGAGTAACTGGTTATAATTCTAATATTAAAAAAATTGTTTATATAGTAAAATGACGGTGCAACTCTCTTCTGAGGTCGAAAACGCGAATCATTCTAAATTTGATCTTGATATCTCTTGAATGTGGTCTTGCATTGCACTTACACATATATGTATCTACTTTGCTTTACCGAGTCGCCGTATAGTTGGCTGGGTACGGTACCTATTGTGCAACCACTGATCAGTTGGGTATGATGAAACATGATGTGTGATATGAGGATATCGAGTCCTCTTGAAATTGACTACGCCGAGTCCATTTGAGACCAGGTACAGTCGAGATCTCTTGAGGACGGGTACGGCGGAGTCCTCTATGAAGCCGAGTACGGAGTGATGTGATATGAAATAATTACTGAGCCCTATGTGGTCGTGTACGGCCTAGTCTTTTTGAGATCGGGTACGCTGAGTACTGTTGAGACTAGGTACAACCAAGATCTCTTGAGGTCGGGTACGATAAGGTACAATATGATATGATGTGTCCCTATGATCATGATTGTCGCAGTATACGCCCCTAGGTGGCTTGTTCCCGGTATTCATGCTAAAGTGATGTATTCATACCTCTTATGTTATGTCTTTGAATTGCGTACCTTATCAGTCTTAAATATTCAATACATTTTTTGTACTGAAGCCCCTCTCTTTTGGGCGTTGTGTTCATTCCCACGGGTATAGACAGTATTGGTGACGTCCCTCCCATAGTAAAGAGTTCTCTCCAGCTATTAGTTGTCACACTCCACTTCTCCGGAGTAGCTGTCAGAAGTCAATAGGTATTGAAGTATATGTTGCAACCATTTTGGGTATGGTGGAGCCCTGTCCCGACCGAGTTATACATTTTTGACACTCTTAGAGGCTTGCAGACTAGTTCTCTGTGTATATATAAAGGTTGGTTGTGGCCTTGTTGGCAACAATTGTTTGTGTGTGTGTGTATCAAATGTTAAATATCTTTCCCACGATTAGTTATGATCACTTAAGTTCTGGTATCGTACTCGGAGGTCTTGTTATCCCAGATTTTATGTTGAATAGTCTAAGTATGGACGTTGGTTAGCACGGGCCTTCGGGCATCGTGCACCGGTTGCACCCCCGAAATTGGGGTGTAACAAACATGGTATCAGAGCAGGTATGTCCTAGAGAGTCTGCAAGCTGTATCTAGTAGAGTCTTGTTTATGGGTATATCATGCACCATACATATAAACAGGAGGCTACGAGATATCTATGGTGAATACATTTTACTAACCTAGATCGTGCAATAGAGAAGAGCCGTAAATATTCGCTTTTAACCCCCTTCTTGTTTATATTTATGGCAATGCCCACTAGGATGCGTCAGGCAGTGGTTCAAAGATTGGATGATGAGGCAGGGGAGGGTACCAGTCATGTGCCACCTGCCCACGTGGATCAATGTGAGCCTCATAGCGAAACTGGTGCTCAGGTTTCAGGAACATCACCATCGCCTCCGAAATAACATAGAGAAAGTAACGCACCTCTTATCCCCCCCCTCCCCCCCATGTTATTCCAAAAAATGATTTGGATATGAGGAGTGCAGTACATTGTTGGCTCGGTTAGTGGACTCTCAAGAACAACGACATGCCCTAACACTTTAGACAAGATGGTCAGCACGAGAGTTCGAGATTTCATCAATTTGGACCCTCAATTATTCACCGGAACAAATCCAAACGAAGATCCCCAAAATTTTCTAGATCAGATGCATCGGACTTTAAGATTTATGCATGCCACTGATGTTAAGTCTGTAGAATTTCTTGATATAGATTGCAGGATATTGTTGTGACTTAGTATGAAACTTGGGAACTATCTGGGGGACCTCTTGATCCACCAGCAGGACGGAGGGAATTTTATGAGGCATTTCTGCAGCAGTATTTGCCTATTGAGCTATGCCAAGCCAAACAATATAGATTCTTATGTTTGGAATAAGGTAACATGAGTGTTCCAGAGTATAACATGCAATTTAACTCCTTGACCAAGTATTCCCCTTTGGTTGTGGCTGAGATGAATGATAGAATACATCGATTTGTGGGTGGTTAAGGACCACATTTGATTAATCAATGTACCACTGCTTTGTGGAGTTCGAAAATGGATATTACTCATATTCAAGCCTCTACGCAGAACTTAGAGGAATAGCGAGCCGATCGAGAGCATGATCGAGGCCAACATAAGAGAGCCCGGTCTAAAGGTGATATATCAGAGTCCCGGGGTGAGCTCAGACCACCGTTTCCTCGGCACCCATCTTATCTGATGGCTAATTCAATGTCACATTCCCAAGGTCAGCATCGTGATCAGACTACTTATTCTGGTCAGGGTCATAATTCCCGGGGACAAAGCTCACAATATTGTAGAGACCCTAGTAAAATGAGGTCCTAAGTGTCGCATTATGGACGATGTGGTAGGAATCATTTTGGGCATTGCTACTAGGGTTCAGATTTATGTTATTTTTTGTGGGCAGTCCAGTCATATTATGAGTTTTTGCCTAGTGTAAAATATGGGTGATATGATGTCATTAACGGGATCTGTAGCAGCTTCTTCATCATCCACGCACCTTCATGAGAAAGGAATGCAACTATCGGAAGGTAGAGGCAGAGGTAGAGCATCTAGTTCAGGTAGACAACAGAATCACATCTATGCATTGCCAGGACGACAGAACCTAGAGTTATCACCGGATATGGTCATAGGTATACTATCTGTATTCTCCATTATTGTGTATGCTTTGATAGATCTGGGTTCTACGTTGTTGTACATTTCTCCATTTGTTGCTAGTAAATGGGGTAAGGAAACTGAATTATTACATCAGCCAATTTTGGTGTCCACGCCCGCCGGTGAATCCATGATAGTTAGGCGAGTATATCGAGGTTGCAATGTAGTGATTCATGATCACCATACCTTAGTTGATTTGAATGAATTAGAGATGGTGGAATTTGATGTCATTATGGGGATGTACTGGTTGGATTCGTGCTATGCTAATGTGGATTGTTGGGCGAAAGTCCCTAGCTTAAATTTTCTAAAAGAACCTGTTATTGAATGGAAGGGTGATGCTGCAGTACCTAAAGGGAAGTTTATTTCTTATCTTACGGCTCGGAAGATAATCATGAAAGGATGTATCTATCATCTGGTGCAAGTGAAGGATGTGGAGGCAAAGCCTCCGACCCTTCGATCTGTTCAGGTTGTTAATGAAATTCCCGATGTGTTTCCGGATAGCTCTCAGGTATCCACCCAAGATAGAGATCGAGTTTCCATCGAGGTGACACCCTATACGCAACCGATATCTATCCCTTTATACATGATGGCTCTTGCCGAACTGAAAGAATTGAAAGTTCAATTGAAGGATCTTTTAGATAGGGGCTTTATCGCAGTGCTATTTGTTTTTAAGAAAGATGGTTCGTTGAGGATGTGTATTGATTACCCATAGTTGAATAAGGTAACCATTAAGAACAAATATCTGCTTTCGAGGAGCGATGATCTGTTTGATCAATTGCATGGCACTAAGTATTTTTCAAAGATCGATCTCAAGTCTAGGTATCACCAGTTAAAAGTCAAGGAAGAAGATATTTCGAAGACAATCTTTCATACCAGATATTGCCATTATGAGTTCCTTGTTATGTCTTTAGGCCTAACCAACGTAACAGTGACTTTTATGGATCTGATGAATCAGGTATTTTTGCCATTTTTGGATATCTTATGATAATGTTCATAGATGACATTTTGGTGTATTCTCGATCAGAAGTGGAACACGCAGAGCATTTGCAAATGGTATTACATACGCTTTGGGAGTGTAAGTTGTACGCCAAGTTTACCATATACAAATTTTGGCTGAACTCAGTGGCTTTTCTTGGGCATATAGTATCAGATGAGGGTATCAAAGTTGATGCTCAGAAGATCAAAGCAGTTAAGAATTGTCCAAGGCCCACAACACCACGGAGGTATGCAGATTCTTGGTCCTAGCCGGTTACTAATGAAGGTTTGTGGAGAATTTCTCATCCATAGCCGCTCTATTAACGAAGTTGACACATAAATCAGCTAAATTCTGGTGGACCGACATTTGTGAAAGGAGCTTCCAAGAGTTAAAGGATAGTCTAACCTTGGCACCAGTTCTAACTTTTCCAGAAGGACCAGAAGGCTATGTCATATATTGTGATGCCTCTAGGGTGATATTGGGAAATGTTTTGATGCAACGCGGTAGGGTTGTTGCATACAAGGCAGCTGAGAAAACATGAGCAAAATTATCCGACCCGTGATATGAAATTAACAACTGTTGTTTTCACCTTGAAAATATGGCGTCATTATTTGTATCATTCATGTTGACATATTCATCGGCCACAAGAAATTGCAATACATATTCAAGAAAAAAGAGTTGAATTTATGACAATGAAGGTGGCTTGAATTAATAAAGGATTACGATGTCAATATATTATACGACCCTGGGAAGGGAAACATTGTGGCTTGCGTGTTAAGTCGGAACTCCATGGGCAGTCTACAACATGTGGATGGTTATAATTTGGAAATGACTAAAGACTTGTACCAGTGGGCTAATTTAAGTGAACGATTTCTCGACACCGGTAGCGGAGGAACAATAGTTCGAAATGTTCTCGAATCCTCGCTAGTAGCTGAAGTAAAGGCACGACATTTTGACGATCCAATTCTGGTGAAAATAAGAGAAAGAATACCCTTCCAAAGAGAAGCAAGTGTTCAAGCTATCTGGGGACGAAGTCCTTAAATACAAGGACCTATGGTGTGTGCCCGATGTCGGGGGACTCCGAGGGAAGATCAGGCTAGAGATTCACCAATTTTGGTATTCTATTGATCTGGGGTCAACCAAGATGTATCAACATCTTACACAGTAATACTGGTGGGATAATATGAAGAGGCACATTGCTAATATGTCGCTCAGTGTTCAAATTACCAATAAGTTAAGGTTGAACACAAGAAATCGGGAGGATTACTTCAGAATATGGAAATTTTGACATGGAATTGGGAGATGATCAACATAGATTTTGTTACCGGATTACCGCGATCGCGTCGAAGGTTTGATTCCATATAGGTTATTGTGGATTATGTTAAGTTATATACCAAGGAAATAGTTCGACTTCATGGGGTTCTGATTTCTATCATATCGGACAGAGGTGCCCAATTTATAGTTAACTTCTGGAGATCCTTCCAAAAAGGATTGGGTACGAGGATCAATCTTAGTATAGCTTTTCATCCACAAATAGACAGCCAAGTCGAACCACTATCCAGACGCTCGAGGACATGTTAAGAGATGTTCTGTACTTTAAAGGGAATTGGATGATCATCTATCCCTCATAGAATTTGATTAAAACAATAGCTATTATGCCAGCATTCAGATGGCACCGTATAAGGCCTTATACGGACGAAAGTGCAGGTCTCTTATCGGCTGCTTCGAAGTCGATTATTGACCGCTCAAAGTAGGCCAAAATCTTACTCGTATAACCGACAACGGGATTTAGAGTTTGTTGTGGGAGATTGGATATTCTTGAAGGTGTCACCTATGAATGGCATGATGAGATTGGGAAAAAGAGGCAAACTCAGCCCTCGGTATATCAGACCATATCGAATTATTCAGAAAGTCAGTCAAGTGGCTTATAAGCTTGAGCCGGCCCCAAAATTGGAAGCAGTGCATCCGCTATTCTATATTTCCATGCTTCACAAGTGCTTGGGTGATCCATCCCATATTACCCCTATTTAAGATATTCAAGTAACAGAGGATCTTACGAAGAAATTCCAGTGGCTATCTTAGATCGCGAAGTTAATAAGCTACAAACCAAACAAGTAGCTTCAATTAAAGTTCTTTGGAGATATAATAATATTGAAGAAATGACATGGGTGAAGAATATATGAAATCCAAGTACCCACATTTTTTCTATACCAAGGCAACGTCGAGATTACTACAGTGGACACAACACAAAATGACTAAAGAATTCTACGAGGGTGACTACGATTCAATATTCGAGGACGAATGTTTCGAATGAGGGGATGATAATACACCCGACACATTTCCCTCACATGGAGTTAGAACTTAATAAGGTTTGGCACAACCAATCAGTCGGCAACACATCATAAGGATGTCAAGGCGGTTTCATTTGACCAGAACGCCAGCTATCCCAGCGAGCGCGGTGGCCAATGCGGGGCAACCCGATTGGTATTCGTGGCGGAGGAATTTCCAAGATTGGGTATAAAGAGATAGTACAACTCTCTTCTCTCTCATTCTAGGAGATATCGCCAACTTTAGTTCTCTTAAACCGCTTTAAGAACTTCTAAAGAATCCACGGCTGGATCAAGGGCGAACCTAGTAGGATTTAGTGTGAAGAAGCTTGAGATCGTTACTGTAATATCCATTATCTTTTTATACTAATTTTTAAAAATTCATTGAAGGCGGAGTTAATACCCATAAAAGCATAAGAACTCAGGAAGCGTAACTAGCTCTTCAAATGAGGTATGTAAGGCAACCTTTTTTCTCTGCATGATTGCAATTCCTTCTAAATGATTATTATGTTCTAAGCCTTTCATGATGTTGTTCCTATGTCGAAAAATGTGAATCATTATAAATTTGATCTTGATATCTCTTGAATGTAGTCTTGCATTACACTTACACATATATGTATGTACTTTACTTTACCGAGTCGCGCTATAACTGGCAGGGTACAACACCTATTGTGCAACCACTGATCAATTGGGTATTATAAACTTGATGTGTGATATGAGGTTATCAATTCCTCTTGAGATCGACTACGTCGAGTCCTTTTGAGACCGGGTACCGTCGAGATCTCATCAGGCCGGGTACGACAGAGTCCTCTATGAATCCAGGTATGGAGTGATGATATGAAATAATTGTCGAGCCATGTGTGGTCGGGTACGAACTAGTCTTTTCTAGAGTGGGTATGTCAAGTTCTATTGAGATCGGGTACAACCAAGATCTCTTGAGGTCGGGTACAATATGGTACAATATGATATGATATGTCCCAAAAAGTGGTTGAATGGTACTTTATTATGTATTTAATGCATAGACCCAACGAGAGGACTCACTTTTACAAAACTTGCATATAGTTATGATTGATGATTTTCGCAGTATACGCCCTCGGGTGGCTTGTTCTTGGTATTCAGGCTGAAGTGATATATTCATACCTCTTATGTTATGTCTTTGAATTACATACCTTATCAGTTTTAAATACTCAATACTTTTTTGTATTAAAGCCCCTCTCTTTTGGGCGTTATGCTCATTCCCACGGGTACAGACAGGCCTAGTGACGTCCCTCTCCAGTAGAGCATTCGCTCCAGTTGTTGGTTGTCACACTCAAATTCTCCGGGGTAGCTAGAAGTCGATAGGTATTGAAAAATATGTTCCAACCATTTTGGGTACGTTGGGGCTTTGTCCCTACCAAGTTATATTCTTTTGGCACTCTTAGAGTCTTGTAGACTAGTGTTCGGTGTATATGTAAAAATTGGTTTTGTGTGTGTGTGTGTATATATATATAAATCAAATGTTAAAGAATTCTTCCATGGTCGGTTATGATCATTTAAGTTCTGGTATCGTACTCGGAAGCCTTGTTGGCCCAGATTCATGTTGAAAAGTAAAGTATGGTTGTTGGTTCGCACGGAATTTCGGGCGTCGTGTGCCAGTCGCACCCTCCGAGGTGTGATAATCCACCCCTCTGTTCCTGCTCATATTAACGTACAATAAATTAATATATAATAGGGTAATCTATCAACTCAAATTAAAGTATATATAATACTCCCTTCGTTTTAATTTATGTGAACTATTTTTACTATGAACGGATTTTAAGGAAAAAAAGAAAATTTTTGAACTTGTGATGTAAAATAAGGCACACATTTTTTGTGTGATAAATTATTGTATAAAGGTAAATTATTTTCAAATATGGAAATGGATCATTTGTTTGGCACGAACTAAAAAAAATAAGTTCACTTAAATTGAAACGAAACAGTATTAATAGATTACATGAACAGATAACTTGTGTCCTCTATCAACCATATAAGCTGCAACAAGTAGAATGCTTGAAGGACATTTATATTTATACTGATAATACAAGCTTGAATTAAATTGTAACAGAATATATTTTCTCATAATAATATTGTATTATAATTCCTTAAATAATAAATAATTAATGATCAAGTCCGTGATCTAGAGCTCCATTATAAAAAGAAAGAACAATGTGTAACATGGTTAGTACTAGACAATAAGTAATAAAGTTGTTTCAATCAAATCAATCAAAAGAAGCTGCCTAGATTATATTCAAGACTGTACCTAGACAAGAACCAACCTAAGATTCATTTGGAACATCACATACAAAGTTATGTATGGTTTTAGCTTTTTCTGTTTAGAAAAGAAGCTTGCACTTATCATGGAAGACGACACAGACAGCCAAAAAAGATAAGATAAAAAATGTCTCGTTTAATCCGTTAAATAGATGGGAAAAATCCATTTGGTGGTGGATTAGTGGTAGATACTATTGAATTCCAAGTCTTGTTCCTAGCATAAAAATCTTCTATTAAGAAAAGAAAAGTAAAAGTTTTTAGTTTAACTGCAAACAGTTCTTAATTTCAAAGATAATTTAACAATCATATTTCAAAAACCTCCGTGTGATATTCCAACACTAATGGTGGAAAACAAACATTAAAAATGCTGTATGGTTAATGGCTTACAGAATTTTGGCAGTATTCAATGAGCAAATTCTGCAAACCACTTCCTCAATTCTCCGGCATTTCTGATTCTATATAAAGTTAATTGTTTAGTGGCTTAGTCAAATTAAATAAGCGAGAATAGGCTCCTAATTAAAGTGCTAATTGTTTTCACTCCACATCACGTAATTGTTTTTTTCCCCCCCTATTATATTCTTACTTTCAGCAAAATGATTGTAGTGTGAAAAAGTTAAAAAGAATCTGCAATTTTGAGGAAGAAAAACGATAAATGAAAGAGTCAACCTTCTCTATAACAGTCTTTTTTATTTTAATACTTTTTAATTTTTATAGTGAATGAATATTATACACCTATAACATCATTTGAGGTTTAAATATTTTTTGGTTGTTATAGTTAAAAATTATTCAAAAATCAATTATTTTTCCTTTATAAATGTTAAACATAAAAGATAAGAAGACTAATCAAATTTAAATCTCAAAAGATATAAATATTTCCCTAGTTAGATATTAAAAAAACCTAATACATTATTAATAAATTTGTAACGACCCGGTCGGTCGTTCCGTAGAATCTGCATTATATTTACTGTTTTTGCCTTGTCATAGATGGTTATACTGTTTATGATGTGTTAGAGTCGGTTGGCTCAGGTTCAAAATGGTTGTAGTGAGAATTGAGACACTTAGTCTCTAAAAATAGCTTTATAGTTGGAAAAGTCAACTGAGAGTTGACTATTGGTAAACGACTTCAGAATGCGGATTTTATGGCTCGAATAGCTTCGTTAGGTGATTTGGGACTTAGGCGTGTGTTCGGAATATTTTGTGATGTCCGGTGTAGAATTAGGCTTGAATTGGCGAAAGTTAGTTTTTAGTGATTTCCGGTCGGCAGTGGAAAATAGGCTATCGGGGTCGGAATGGAATTCCGGAAGTTGGAACAGGTTCGTAATGTCATTTTGGATATGTGTGCAAAATTTCAGATCAATCGGAGGTGTTTTGGATGGTTTCGGCATCGTTGGTGGAATTTAGGAATTTCAAAGTTCTTAGGCTTGAATTTGATGTGATTTTGGTGTTTCAATGTTATTTTTGGGTGTTCCGAGAGTGAAACTAAGTTTGAATGATCATATATGATGTGTTGGTATATTTGGTTGGGGTCCCAAGGGGCTCGGGATGGTTTTGAGTGGTTAACGGGAAAATTTGGGACTTGGAATGTGCAGCTTTAGCTGCTGATTTTCATTCTACTGATGTAACCGCACCTGCGGATGTTTGATCGCAGGTGCGGGCCCGTAGAAGCGGACAGGGCTCCGCAGGTGCGGAGGTTGACTGCTCAGTGTAAAGTTGCAGGTGCGAACAATTGACCGCACCTGCGAGGTCGCAGGTGCGGCAGTGTAGCCGCAAGTGCGGAATTCCCTAGGTTAATGAAAAACCGCAGGTGCGGTCCTCCTGAGCGCAGATGCGGACCGCAGGTGCGATAATACGACCGCAGGTGCGGAAAGCTTGGAAGAAAAGTATAAAAAGGGGGCTTCACGATTTGTTTAACACTCTTTTCACCATTGTTGTGCGGATTTCGAGCTTTTTGGGGATTTTTGAAGGGGAAAACGTTTATTCTTCATTAAGGTAAGATTTTTTGGACTCAATAACTCGATTATATGTGATTAAAGACCTTTATTAGTGTTTAATTAGGGAAAATCAGTGGAAAAAGGGGGAAACTAGGGCTTGAGATTATGAGACCTTTTAGAGGGGATTTGAGGGGTCATTTGGACTCCGATTTCAGAGTTCTTTATATGTACGGACTCGTGAGATGATGAAAATCATTTTGGTATAAAGTTTATCATTCCGAGACGCGGGCCCGGGGGTCAGATTTTGGCTAATTTCGGGTTTTGTGCTAAAATTGATACTTTTCGATTGTAATTCATTCCCTTAGCATAATTAGATGTGAAAAATCTAAACTTGATAGATTTGGAGCACTCGGAAGTTGATTCGAGAGGCAAGCGCGTTGCAGGGTAGCTTTTCGGGCTAGTTGAGGTAAGTAATGTCTTTAAATTCTGTCATGAGGGTATGAAACCCCAGACTTTACATCCTTTCACGGTTGTGGAGTGTAGCACACACTGGATGACGAGTGTGAGGCGTGCACGAATTGAAAATTTGGAAATATGTTCCTTTTTAGGCAACTATCGAGTTGCGAAACTGCTTTTAAAGCATATGTTTTGTAGTATTAGTATGTTTTGATATGTTTGGGATGTAAGCCATGTTTAGGGCCTAGTGTCGATCTGTTTTAACCCCTTGGGGGCTATTTTACTGATATTCCTCACTTTGAAACTATGATTTTACACTCGGTCTTTCTTGTGAAATTGTTGACACTCATATTTCATGATATTACTATTTCTTGAAATGAAATATTGTTTTTGATCGAGAACCCTGTTTATTTATAGCCCGAGTGGCATGTTGAGAGTGTCTGACTGAGTGAGGTCGAGGGCCAATATTGTGAGGATGTTACGATATGAGAGAGGCCGAGTGCCTGAGAGATGATTGATGCCATGATTTGGCTTGTTTATAGCGCTTGGGCTGTAGGAGCCCCTCCGGAGTCTGTACACACCTCCAGTGAGCGCAGGTACCTACTGAGTGCGAGTGACGAGTGATTGGGAGGTATGAGTGACTGTGAGGTGCTGAGTGACTGTTACTGAGTGATGGTGAGGTGCTGTGGGAATATTTATGAGTGATGATTATGGCCCGAGGGGCAGTTTTATGATGATATTTTACTGAGTTTTGATTATGATTCATTTCATCTTTCAAACTGATATTTTTGGGAGTTTTACTGAGAAACATTTGAAAATATACTTGTTCAAAGGATTTTATGGAAATTGGTTTTCGAACTTATGTATACTTTATTGAGATTTGATATTTCACTGTTTTATGGATTTGTGTAATTGTTGTTGTGTGTTTATTATTCTTCAGACTGTGATTTATTTTCATTACTACTGAGTTGGCGTACTCATCATTACTCCCTGCACCCCTGTGTGCAGATCTAGGTATTGGTTCTAAGCAGTAGTCACTTGCGTCCGTTCGGCATCAGCTTTGGGATTTCGAGGTAGCTGCCCAGCGTCCACAACTTCTCCATTTCCCTTCCTTCATTAGTATTAGTATTTTATCCGAGATATTATTTATGATATTAGCAGTGTTAGTTTTATTCTTAGATGCTCGTGATCGGTTGACTCCAGTCTTGGGGGGATTTGTTTAGATTGTCGGATCTTATTCTGTTTTGTTAAAGGCTTAGAAAATTTTTATACTCTATTTGTTGGTTATTATTGATTTTTGAGAAATTATATTAAAATAAATGTGTAGTATGTGATGGTTGGCTAGCCTAGTTCAACGATAGGCGCCATCACGACCTGTTAGAATTCGGGGTCGTGACAAAATTCATAACTAAACATATGTACGTTTAAACTCTAAGTCAGACATTTTGAAGCTACCTAGAAAATTAAATCATTTCAAGATTGATAGAAGAACTTTGTAATTGTAGCTTGTTTCGTAGATTTCATTCTCTTACAATATAACGCTTGGATGGGCGAAGGTACGTGCCCAAATTTTCAGCAAAAAGATGTCCAATAACTTTCCTTGAAGACAATCTAAAAGCTTAATAGTTAAATTTGTTTATCAAAATATTTTTTGGAATTTGTCTAATGGAAAAGGTATCATGTGCAAATCTTCAAATCTTATGTATTATGCAAGATAAAAACTTTGTTCAATGGAATAGATTGTATGCATATTTTTAGAATTATTAGTAATCTTAAAGATTCTCTATATGGCTGTTATAGAGGGGTAATTTTACAAAGAGTGTTCTGTTATAAATATGGTTGTTGTTGTTACAGGTAAAAAACTGTTATAGAAAGGTAATATATAATTTTAAAAATCGGTTATACGACTTGACTTTTATAGTGAATAAATATTATATAGGGATGTTATAGAGAAGTGTGATTGTAGTAATATTTAATTGTTTTCGTCACGGCTAATCATGAAGTGATGACATAAATATTTGTCTTTCCCCTTGTTTCTAATCAAAAGCATTATCTTGTTGGTTGAACAAAAGAAACAAGGAGCAAAAGTAGGAGAATAAAGGAAATTAATTAAGAAAAAGGAAAGAGCGGTAGAGTAACGTTAAGATATTCTCTAAGATAAGAACCATTTAACCGAATACCAAAATAATAAAAGATGACAATGGATGAAATTTAGAGTTAATAATGCCAGAAAATCACAAGTAGTACTAATTAATAATGGAAGGCTACTCTGTAATAAAGAGAATCCTATATATAACAAACATGAAAAGACCCAAATTTATTTTCTAGTGCGGCTTCGTTTTTGAACATATAGTTTGGAAGTTTCTGGACCATCCCATTTTCTTCTGTATCCACTATCCACCATTCTTTTCTTCTTGTGATGAGAAAGAATTCTTTTCCTATGGAAATTACACTTTGCCCTAAATATAATTGTTCATTCATCACATCACATCAATCATAATCCTTGTGGAGCCCCCTCGTTATTTAATTATTTATTAAGTGGATGATAATTGACATCAAATCCAGAGTATAATTATAATCGTCTACATGCCTATCAATGTTATGGACCAATATAATATTCATGCTTTCTCAACAGAAAAAAAAACTCCATGCAATAAGTATGTTGTGACTTAGTCCGTGTAATTTAGGCCGTTTGGCATAAGAAATTTTTTAAATAGTGTTTGTCCATGAAAATTTTAAATTTCACTTGAAATTTAATTTTAGAATTTTTTGAAAATTTAAAAAACTCCAAAAATCGTTTTTCAGACTCACAAAAATTCTCAAACTGTATTCATGTCCAAATACAACACTAATTTTCAAATATCATTTTACTTTGAAATTTTTTTCTACTTTTTCCCCAAATTTTACAATTCTTATGTCCCAAACACCCACTTAATATGCATGATAAAGGCTAAAAGCAGTGTGATAATTTTCCAAAAGAAGGAGCCTTTCATCTAATCCCAAGCAAAGGAGGCAAAACGAGAACTTTAATCGGATACTTAGGGAGTGGAGAAAGCAGCATAAAAAGCTGGAAAAATATATAATCATAGAAATATTAAAGGATGTTGGCATTGATTAGATTAAATGTTTCAATGAAACAATGTTGGCACTAGCCTCTGCTCCTAGCTGTTCACTTCAATTGATTTTTTGGCATTTGTTTTGATTTTTTCATATATCAAGAAAGAAACTAACTTATTTTTCTTTAAAATTGTCCTTGGAATAAAGTGTATAGGAGTATTTGTTATATTTCCAATAAATACATTAAGGTTGATATGATCATTTTTATTGTTAATTAATGATAAAAGGCGAATTTCTTAATATGTGTGAAAACAATCAAAAAATCAATTAAAGTAGACAGGATGGTAGGGTTGTTCAAAACCGAACCGTAACCAAAAAATTCCCGAATAGATGGCTTACTGGTATCGGGTTATCGGGGTAATGGTTGGTGAACAAATTTAAATTTTATAATTAACGTCTTAACGGTTTAGAGACGGATTACTCAATTTTCTTAGTCGATAAATCGTTAACCCGTTAAGAAATTTTATATTTACACTTTTACCCTACGTATATGAATTTTACCTACTTACGCATGACAATATAAGCCTATCCCTATGTATATTTATATGTGTATCTCCGTACGTAGTTGATTTCTTCTAGAGAAAGTTATGGCCTCTATGAATTCTATCTAGAACTGGATCAACAGCAGTACATGAGTATTATCGGAAAATAAATCTGAAAATGCCTTCAAGTTTTCAGTAGTATGAGAAGGACAACCTTCACCACTACATGCTTGATAACTATCAAGCGTAACATTTTCAAGTGTAGCGTCTTCAATGTCTGTCTTTGTATACGGCTAAAATCATAGAGACCGATTTTATGATTGTTATGGCTTTTCACCATCCGCCTTCAGAAGGCTCGAGGCACAGCTCGAGGATTCGACCCCGAGGGTTCCTCGTGCTCTACCTCGGGGCAGCACAAATAAACAACGGTTTTGGACGAGTGGGAAACTCCCGAAAGGCACGTGTTTAAAGTTGATCGGGTCTGCAAGAATAGTACAAGTTCGTACAGTGACATTAAATAGCTATACCAGCTGTTTATCTTTGTAATAAATGTTTATGTACTATGTTGGGATTCCCCCCTCCTATATAAAGGAGACCCTTATCATTTTTGGCATGCATGATATTCAATACAAGAACATTCTCTGCTCTCTTTAACTCAAACATTCTCCGCTGTCAACTCCATTGATTTATTGCTTATATTTATTGTGTTTCATTTATTGTTCTTCATTTGTTACTCATCATCGGTCATAAATAGCCGCCTTCGAGGCCCACAACACGGTTAGACCTTCATCGGACATTTGCTACTGTCACCGAGCTTCGACCTCGAAGTCACCTCGGTCAGCTCGAGACCCCGACCTGGGGCAGTTTGGTTTGCATATCTTAGCTCTCTTTAACTCTTATCTTATTTCATTGACTCACATTTAGCATCTATTGCCTAACAACTAGTATTAAAATAGATCACGTATTTTTAGAACCACAAAATTAAATTTAATTGTAATTACCATTTTCAAGGTAAACAGTTTGGCGCCCACAGTGGGGCTATAAATAATAGTGATTGTTTGAGTGCTTGTTTACTAAAAATCACAAGTTATTTTTCATACTTTTTCTTGTCCAAGAATTTTTTATTTTAGGTCAAAATGTCTAAATCAGTAGATGCACATGAAAACAACGGCCCAGAGGACCATGGAGAGAATGGTGTAGCTATTTCAGGCGCTGGTGTACCACTGCAAAATCCTGAGAACACACCAGAGCCAATTCCCGTGGGCGTGGGCTCGCGCAAAGCCCAACACGTTGATATAAGCTCCCGCACTGATGGAGGCGCACGCCGAGAAAACGACCAGGAGGTTCAGAAAACTCCAGCTCGGGAAGAAAGAGAGGCCAGCCTTCACGTTATTTTTGAAATGTTGCAGGCACAACAATTGGCGATTGCTCATCTGCAAAGCCATCAAAAATCTCCAAATACAGCAGCACCGGAAGCGGCTTCTCGAGTCGAGCCGGCACCGGAGAGGTGGAGCGACAACGGATCATCGGCCGACCCCGCTATCATGAAAATGCTCGAAGACCTCACAAAGAGAATTGAATCAGGCGAAAAGAAAATAGAAGTCAACGACAAAAAGGTGAAAACCTACAACACAAGGGTCGACCAGATCCCAGGCGCACCCCTATTCTGAAGGGTGTAGCTTCGAAGAAGTTCGTGCAAAGACCATTCCGATCAAGTGCGGCTCCGAAGCCCATCCCGAAGAAATTCAGAATGCTCGATCTCCCGAAGTACAATGGGACCTTGGACCCCAACGAGCACATCACTGCCTACACTTGTTCCGTGAAGGGAAATGATTTGAAGGAGGACGAGATTGAGTCCGTCTTGTTGAAAATGTTCGGAGAAACGTTATCAAAGGGGGCCATGATGTGGTATCACAACCTAACCCTGAATTCGATAGATTTATTTGCCATGCTGGCAGATTCTTTTATAAAGGCACATCCCGGCGCCATCAAGGTTGCAACAAGGAAATCTGTTGTCTTCAAAATCAAGCAGAGAGAAAACGAGATGCTAAGGAAATTTGTGTCTCGCTTTCAAATGGAGCGAATGGAACTGCCACCGGTCTCCGACGACTGGGCAGTACAGGCCTTCACCAAAGGCTTGAATGAACGAAATTCAATAGCTTCTAAACAACTGAAGCAGAATTTGGTGGAATATCCCGCCGTCACTTGGGCGGATGTCCATAGCCGATACCAGTCAAAGATCAGGGTCGAAGACGACCAACTAGGAGCCCCCTCGGGCTCGGTATATCCTAGAAGGATCCTATCAAAGAAGCCAAGGCCAAACAAGGAAAGGTACCAATTGTACACTGAAGATCGTAGAAACGCCCCAAGGCGCAACGTACCCCGGAATGACCGAAGGACAGATCGAGGCCAGAATCCTCGGGGACTCGTGAGCCGAGTCGGTTTTGATAGACACACATGACCAGTAGAGGCACCCCGGCTATCAGAGTACAACTTCAATGTTGATGTTTCAGACATCGTGTCGGTCATAGGTAAAATCAAAGACACCAGGTGGCCAAAGCCCGTATTATCAGATCCATCGCAAAGGGACCATAACTTGGTGTGTGAATTCCACGGCACGCACGACCATATGACTAAAGATTGCAGACAGCTCCGGGAGGAAGTAGCTCGGCTGATTAACAAAGGGCATCTTCGGGAGTTCCTCAGCGACCGAGCTAAAAATCAGTTTCGGGAAAGAGAAGCGAAAAGGAAAAATGAGACAGGGGAGCCACGACATGTCATCCACAAGATCATGAGAGGGATCGACATCCCGCAGGAACCCGTTGTCAGACGAACAAAGATATCCATCACCAGAGAAAAGCGAACTCGAGGGTACATACCCCAGGATGCTCTTATATTTAGCGACGAGGACATCGAGACCCTGTCTCAGCCTCACAACGACGCATTGGTAATTTCTTTTCTTGTGAATACATTTCAAATTAAACGTGTGCTATTGGATCCAGGTAGTTCGGCCAATTAATCAGGTCAAGGGTGGTAGAGCATCTTAGACTGCTCGATCAGATCGTGCTTGCCTCTCGAGTCCTCAACAGATTCAACATGGCGAGCGACACAACGAAAGGGGAGATCACCCTCCAGGTCAACGTGGTCGGCACAACCTAGAATACCAAGTTTCATGTCATTAATGGAGACATGAGGTACAATGCCTTGCTCGGAAGGCCGTTGATACACTGCATGAGGGCATTACCATCAACCCTTCATAAAATAATGAAGTTTCCAACCAAAGAAGGAATAAAAACGGTATACGGGGAGCAACATGCAGCAAAAGAGATGTCCGCAGTATACGACGTTGTATCGAAATCGAGCTAAGATACGTCCTCGTCTACACCCAAGTTAACGAGTAAAGGACCGTACCGCATCCTCAGAAAAAACAGTCGAAGTGCATCAAGGCTCGAGCGTTACCACCACTAAGGTATGACTGTCTCCCTTTTTCTATTTTTCATTTTACACTGAATTATGTGCAGGTGTACGATAAAAATCGGAGCACCTTCCAGCGTGAAGACCTTAGGTTTTAAAGCATGCGTTTCACTCTTTTCCTTCGATTGGATTTTATCCATAAAGGGTTTTACCGGCAAGGTTTTTAACGAGGCAACACATATATGCTACCTAAGGAGAACTTAAACAAGTATTCAAGGCTTCTCTCTAATCAACCTAGAATACCGGGGGGGCATCCCCCCGGTTAGTCACCTCCCCGAAGAAATCTAAGTAAGCCAAAGAGGGTATGGACACGAAAATGATGTATCAGGCCAAACGGTCAAATGAACCGTGTCCGCATAGAATAATCGAACACTCGACGGTGAAAATATGTATGCTTGTACCAAGTAATCAAAGGAGTATCTTTTATCATCAAAACACTTTGACACCCAAAGAAGTTGTTGTTATCACAAGAAACAACTCCAGAACCGAAGACCTTCGATGTCTCGGGAACTGTCGCCGACTGTCACCCCATCGAGCTATCAAATCTCGAGGCCATAAGACCCCAAGTGGGCAACCTCGAGCTCGAAAATACTCCAGGTGGCGACATCAAATCTGTAAGTCCTACGGGCATGATCAAAACTGTAAGACCTCGAGTAAGGCATGTCCAAATTATAAAAACTCTACAAAAGGCATAATCTTGATCTTAAAGTTGAGGCTATATATTCGAACTTGTAAGACCCCTAAAAAGGTATACCCTCGATATAGACGCCGAGGCTACCTCACTCGGGGACTAGAAGGCTCCAGTCAAACACAACGACTACGGTCGTTAGGATCCGGCCAAACTAACGCGACTCGGGGATGCCCGACCATCGCCATAAAATCAAATCCTTCAAAATTACTTCAGAAAGAACCGGTTAAATCGGGCTACCCTCGGCTTAAGCAAAAGAGCTTCGACTATATCATCTTCCAACAATAAAAGGCTTCAAAAAATCAGCCTCAGGGCAAAACCTTCTGAGGTGCTCATTAATCGTCACATAATGACTCGCAATCGAGGTTCTTATCGAGTCGTCGAAGAGTCGGACAAACATAAAAGTTTCAAAAGTCTTTAACGAGGGAAGAATATAGACACACCAAAGGTCATACCGACCCAACGCGTAAGAGCCTAAGGGCCAGCCTAAAAATGCCTAAGGGCGAATGTATAAGAGCATACGGGCCAACCTAAAGGCCTCAAGGCCGATTCAGAAACCGAAGGGTCGAGAGTTCGAGTTGTAACACGACTCGAGGACTGAACGCCTAAGGGCCAACACATAAAAGCCTACGGTCCAACCTAAACACGCCTAAGGGCGAAGGCATGAGAGCCTATGGGCTAGCCTAACAAGCCTCAGGGCCAATCTGTAAAGCTAAGGGTTTTCCCACCCCGACTAAAATGCCTAAGGGAAAATGCATAAGATCTCACGGGCCAACATCAAAAGGCCTACGAGCCAACTAAAAGTCATATTGACCCCATGCGAAAGAGCTTAAATGCCAGCCTAACAAGCCTCAGGGCCAATTTGTAAACCTAAGGGTTTTTACCTCAAAGTCCAATTCATATGGCTAATCGTTGACGTACGTCAAAATTTGGAAGATAAGAAAGGCAAATTCAAGCATAGAAAAACTCTCGAAAAGAGAAAGCCGTAAGGGTTCCTTTTATATATGCACGTATTACAAATATACATTTACAATACTCCTACAGGGAGACCTATGCAAAGAAGAAGAAAGGAGAACATAGTCTACTCTCGGGACCAGCTCCCTCGAAGGCCCTCAAGCGTTAGCACCGGCTCCAGGATAATTTGGCGTCGATCTCATCCGCATTGGCCTGCTTTATCTCCTTTGAGATATCGAAGCCCCTAGCGTGTATCTCCTCGAGGGTTTCCCTCCGAGATCTACACTAGGCTTATTCCTTGCTTCTCCTCTCTATGTCAAAACCTCCTCTCAGCTCAGCTTGAGCATCGACCGCATCTTTCAAATAAACTACCACTTTCTTGTCGGCCTTTACCTGAGCTTCTTCAGCTATGGCCCGTGAATCAACGACTTCGGCTTTCATCCTTAAAAGTTCGTCCTCGAGTCTTTCAATCTTGCTCGCCTGCACCGAGTTTTCTTCACGATTATTCCGAAGGTGCACTTCAAGGGTAGAAGCCTTGGCCAAAGCGTTCTTTTTGGCCACAACATGGGCGTTCCAGGTCCTCTGTCTTTCTCTACAGCTAAAATATCAGAACATTAGTCTCCGAAGATAGGAGAAAAAATGTACATATCATCGAAACGAAGGTTACCTGTCTCTCGAGGCGGCCTTCGTAGTCGTGGATTCGACTCACCTCGTACCGAAAATGATTTCTCGAGACCCCACTTGGTCGAGGAAGATGCTGGTGAATGATTATCGCTCCTTCCCTCTCGTGGAGCCTTCCCCTCGAGGTTAGAGGCTTCAGGCACAACGGGCTCGACAACCTTAAATTGATCCCTGGTTCGAGACATCGATGCAAGTCCTCCCCAGGAGTACTGATGTCCACAGAATGGCTGTCGCGCCCCCTATTTCCTCGCGGAGATCGGGTTCATGACATTTTGGTTAAGACAACTCTTTCCTTTTGGGAAAGGGGTTTTGCATTTTGAAGAGTCGCCACCTAACATTTTTGAGGTACGTTATGGCACCTAAGGGGTTCATTTACAACTACGTTGTTAACCAGAGATAGGGTAAGGGCTTGAAATTATCCTAAGGGGAAGGTGTTAGGCACCCCTCAGGATCCACTAGTGTGGTTCCTGGCCAAACAACTTTTGTGAATTTAGTACGACTTAGCAAACAACCACATAAAGGCTCAAATAAGAGGGGATTTAAGTCTTAGGCATGCAGGTGTTTGAAAATAATTGGAGAGAAGTTAAGTTTTAAAAAGAGTTACAATCTAAGCATGTAAAGTAAAGGATATCCTAGGTTTGTGATAATATGGATCACATCAATGCAATACCTGGTATGACACTTCTCAACGAGGGGCTACACGTGGTATTAACGCATTGGTCATCATATCCATATTCTACCTTTTCCCACCCCGTGAAGGTAATTAAAGCACGTATTGATCACAAACTCTATTGCATGCTGCTACCCGACCCATTTCCTATTAGTCCTGGAGGAGGTTAGGACTACTATCCTAAGAGGGAGGTACTAGGCAGACCCTCAGGTTTTAAAAGGTAAAATTCTAGGGCGACAAAAAAAAAAGCAGGTGAGACTGCAATTAATGGGAACACAGATAAGCAAGTGAAAGTCTCAAGTTTACCTCCAAAAATATTGCACACATACATCATGCCTCATACACAAATTTATGTCTAGATTTAACTCCTAAACATGATGTCTAAGTGGCAACATCAGAGTTCAATTATATCACACAAATCAGAGAGGAAGTCCTAGTCATGGCTTGCCTACTGATTTTAGCATGCTGGTAGTTGATCATGATCACAAAGACAGGTATGATTTTATTTCTTGGAACTGATTACCTAAGGCTTGCCTATGTGTAAAATAACATGCATCAATGGTACAGGTTCATTAAAGGTCCAGATTGTCAATACTATGTAATTTAAGCGTGTACAAAGAACTGATTACCAGTTTATTTTAGGCTAGGGGATTGTTTCAGACATATGCTTAGACTGAGTATGATCCTATTGCATGATATCTAATGCAGCATGATAGCCTAAACATGATTTGTAAATGAATACCGGATCACATCATCATGCATAACTTCAGGGATAGCATAGGTGACGAATTTAATAGCTGTTTACCTAAAACCTGGTTTCTACGCGTATCATGGTAAAGCATAATCACGGATTTGTTAACGCTCGTTTTAAGGTAGGATTTATATTACGTTTTCAGAATACATGAACATAATCACACGATAGCATTTTCCATTGTTATTACTGATCCCATGAACAAAATTTTCTAAGTGATCTAACAATATTGAAATAAAATGCTGAACAGTGTCATGCAATCCTAGAGCATGATTTCTAATGTACGATATGCTTTGCACGTGTTAGTCCTAACATGAATTCTATAGCACACATAGGGAATGTAAACCTAATAGTATGATTTCTACCCTTATATATCTATATCATGCATAGTTACTCCTTTCCCTTTTCACTATCCATCCTCAAGAGTTGTTTACAATAAGTTATTACACACCATGGATCATGAATTGAAATAGGGAAAAATAAGAAGCTATTCTATAGGGAGCCTAGAGATAGTCCCAAGTCCTCCGGAACCTCATTGATATATGGTATTTCACAGCCTTTCTCATAATCCGAGTGTATCAAAGTTTCCTAAGAACCCCAAGGGCTCCCGATCAATGCTCACACCCAGATTTAAAAATCATAGTAGGATAAGTGCGGTGTGGAAGTGCCAGCCTCAGAGTGTCAGAGTTCAGAGGAAGCTCAAGGGTCCCAAAGCAGTGCTCACACTAAGGGGGGCAGAACTTAAGGGTCTAAGAATAAAGTGAAGTGCATGATGTAATTTGGAAAGAGTTAAGTAGGAAAAACAGCTTTTGTAAATAATTAAAGGCTGTAAAACATGGACATAATTGAGAAAATCAGCACATAGGTATCATCATAGTGAACAAGGGAATCAAAGGATTGACATAATGCTGATTTTAAGGACAAAATAACATAAGTTTCCATGAACAAGCAGATGAATCGAGTATTAACAGAGAGAATCGAGTCTGAAACCCTAATAAAGACATACTAGGGTAAAACCACAAGATATTCTAATTAAACGAAGAAATAATCATGAAAATTAAACACACAGCAAAATCATGTAGCAGACAGTCATGGACGAACTTCGGAATCTAGACGAAGTATCAAAATTAGGGTTTCAAAATAAACTAATTAGGGTTGAGGAAACACTCAACACAATCGATCAAAACACATAATAATAGAATAAGCACCTTTTTAAAATCAGAAAACATTTTGAATAAGGTTTTCACGAAACCTTAGTTTTTAGGAAAATGAAACATCGTTAAAAAATCAGAGGTTTTTCATAAGAAAACACATGAAATAGGTTTATCTCGCCTCAGATCTGTAAAGATCTGAGAAGATGAAATTAGGGTTTCGAAGAAACAGCCCAGAGATAAGAGCACCGGTTTAGAAACCATAGGTTTAGCCGAGAAATAGGGAGATCTTAGTGGAGATCGATCCATGAAGGCCTAAGATAGGCCAAAGGTGTGATAGAATGGACCCTGGTCTCTTGTGGGCCTTAGAGACAGCAATACTGGCGTGAGGGAGCCATGAGAGGCCTAAGGATGGTGAGGACTTCATGGTTTCCGGCGAGAAGGTGGCCGGAGGAGATGAACAGACCTCATCGGAGGTGAAGAGACTAGAAGTCTCTAGAGAGAACTAGATAGATAGAGAGAGAGTAGAGAGACGAGTGTGTGAGTGAAAATGAGGGAAGGGGAGGTAGTCTTAGGTCTAATTTAGGTAATAATTAATCTGGGTCGTTGATCAAAATTGATCAACGGCCAAAATTTAATAAGACTTGGGTCGGGTTTGGGGTAGGATTTGGGTCATTCAATTGGGTATTGGGCTGGTCCAATTGGGTAGGGATCAGACTTAATTGGGGCTAGAATTTAAATAAAAATGGCTAGCTGTTAAATACTCAATAATAATTACTTAAAAATAAGTGATAATTATAAAAATGAAATTGATTATTAATAAATTAAATTAGAATGATTAATCAGTATTAAAAATATAAATGACTAATTATTAGATAGCAATAGCATAAAACATATGGTTAGGCTATAATTGCAAAATTACTGCAATTATAGCCAAAAAGTGCCAATTTGGCCAATTATGAAAACTAATTTGATCCTAATAGGACCAAAATAATATATTAAGTTAAGAAATGTTTTTCAAATCATTTATAGTGTAATTTATAATTAATTATTAGAGATAAAAATACTGGATAAATTAGAATAAATTAGTAAAATGTGGGGAAATTATAGAAGAATACATGTTGTGATGAAAACTGATTTTGAAGATATATATGCAAGTTTAAAATAATTTGAGGAAAAATTGGGTATCAAGAGCTGCCCCTCTTTACCCGGGAAGGATGAAAGAGTTGTCGGGTAAAGATATGATGGCCAATTTTGACCGAGCGAAACAGTTTTGAAGAGATTTTGGTCGCACCCTGGCTTTTGAGTTGCCTACATATCCCTGGTTTTACAGGAATCAGGCCGTATGTAATTCAAGAGTCATCGGCGAAGTATACCGATGAAGTTTTACAAGAACGGACGCACAATGTAGGGTTAGGTGAACAAACGACTTGCTGGGTAGTTTGGGAGAACCTGAGCAGGACTGATCCTGTCAGGAGGTCTGTTGTTTGCCGGATTTCCTGCAAATAAATAATACGAGCATATATTGTGCGTAATTTAAACATGATGCAAATTCCCGTT
Source organism: Nicotiana undulata (assembly GCA_005239495.1). Lineage (NCBI taxonomy): Eukaryota > Viridiplantae > Streptophyta > Magnoliopsida > Solanales > Solanaceae > Nicotiana > Nicotiana undulata. Next base: position 38,153 of record ML275119.1, on the reverse strand, counting down.
GGACCATGAATGTTGTCTTTGGACGGTTAAGGATGACGTCCCGGGCTATGAGTTGCTTGATGCAGGATTCGCAAGCCATGAAATGATGTTCTCGGGCCATGAGGATGGTGCCTCTGAACCATGACGCCTTTGAATAATGAATGCAAAATCGAAATAGATCCTCAGGCCATGACATGGTGTTCTCGGGCTATAAAAATGGCGCCTCCGAATGATGACGCCTTTGGATAGGTTGGCGATATTTCAGCCCATGAAGATGCAATAGTATGATGCTGACAAGACAGAGCTTAGTCTTGCAAATTGCAGGGCAGAGCTTAGCCCGAAAGGAAAGCGAAGTAAATAGTGCTTGAGACAGTGGTTGTTTTTGAAAAGTAATTTGGAGGCAGCGTTTTAGCCTCGGAAGACAGAATGGTAGCCTTATGCAAGAATGCGGATGGAGACAACGCTTAGTCTCGGAAGGCAAAAAGATAGTCTTATGCAAAAATGCAGATGGAGACAGTGCTTAGTCTCGGAAGGCAGAAAGATAGCCTTATGCAGGTTGGAAATGTAGATGGAGACAGCGTTTAGTCTCGGATGGCAAAAAGGTAGCCTTATGCAAAGATGTAAATGCAGATGGAGGTAGAGCTTAACCTCGTAAGGCAGAATGGTAGCCTTATGCAAAGATGTAAATGCAGATGGAGGTAGAGCTTAACCTCGGAAGGCAGAATGGTAGCCTTATGTAGAGATGCAAATGCAGAGGGAGACAACGTTTAGTCTCGGAAGGTATAAAGGTAGCCTTATGCAAAGATGTAAATGCAGATGGAGGTAGAGCTTAACCTCGGAAGGCAGAATAGCCTTATGCAGAGAAGAGACTGCAGAAGGAAACAACGTTTAGTTTCGGAAGGCAGAAAGGTAGCCTTATGTAGGGAATAAAATGACAAACGATAGTAGAGTTTCTTAGCTGATAGAAAATTGCGGTGGTACGATTACTGTGAACATTGTGACTGCGGAGCATTATTTGTATGTGCTGATAGCAAATGTCATCAAGTGTAATGGTTTGGGAATCGTGTTTTTAACAATGTTTGTCCCCTGGGCAGACAATATGCTTTAGGGATTCTGCAACCTTAGTGCCTGCATCCAAAGAAAGATCGTGAGTTCTATAAAGGGAAGGTTAGTTAGTATCCCCGCTGGCTTTGCTTGACTCGTTCGGCGTGATCTGATGATACCGTTTGTATCATTGGGGTAGCGTTTTCTAAACGAAGCTGTTTTGAGAACAAACATGCATGATTTTGTAAAAGTATAACAAACATAATTTTTTTGTTGGATGAACCGATGACCGTGACGTGGTCCAAGACATTGCAACCTTTATTGCTACGGAATTTTGAGGGTCCTCCTCAAAATTCTGCCCCAGTTTGATGGTTTGATGTTTCTAACTGCTGCTTATGCCGCGATCGGCTGAACTTGCTTCAGAATTTTGAGGGTCCAATTGTGGGGGGAAAATGAAAATTTTATTGAATTGTGACCGAACCCATAGAGTTGTCTACGTATCCCCTCTTAAACGGGAATCAGGTCAGACGTAGTTCAATTTACAACATTGATAGAAGCATAAAGGATTACATGTAATAACGCTTGACTGTATCTGAATTGATTGGTTTTGGCCAGACTTCTCCGTCCATTTTTGCAAGTATAAGTGCTCCTCCTTTCAGCACTCGGTGAACTATGTATGGACCTTTCCAGTTGGGAGAGAACTTCCCTTTGGCTTCATCTTGATGTGGAAGGATCTTCTTTAACACCAGTTGCCCTGGTGTGAACTGTCTCGGCTTGAATTTCTTGTTGAAGGCTCTGGTCATTCTGTTCTAATAGAATTGACTGTGACAGACTGCATTCATTCTCTTTCCGTCTATGAGGTCTAGTTGCTCATAATGGTTCTTTACCTATTCTGCGTCGCTGAGCTCATCTTCTTGCATAATCCTTAGAGATGGAATCTCGACTTCGGCAGGAATAACAGCCTCTATACCATAAAATAGAATATATAGGGAGTTGCCTCTGTTGATGTGCATAGTGTGGTGCGATATCCCAATAAGGCAAATGATAACTTCTCATGCCACTGCTTGTGACTTTCTATCATCTTCCTCAGTATCTTCTTGATGTTTTTGTTGGCGGCCTCTACAGCTCCATGCATTTGAGGTCTGTATGCTATGGAATTCTTGTGTTTGATCTTGAAAGTTTCAAATAGCTTTCATCAAGTCACTGTTGATATTGGAACCATTATCGGTGATGATTAACTCTGGAACTCCGAACCGACAAACAATGTGGTCGAAGACAAAGTCGGCCACGACTTTCTTAGTAACTGCTTTGTAGGAGGCTGCTTCGACCCATTTAGTGAAGTAATCAATGGATACCAGAATGAACCTATGTCCGTTGGAGGCGGCAGACTCGATTGGTAAAATAACGTCCATGCCCGAGGCGGCGAACGACCATGATAATCTTGTTGCGTTGAGCTCATTTGGAGGTACCTTTATCATATCTCCGTGTATCTGACAGAGGTGGAATTTCTGTACATATTGGATGCAGTCCGTTTCCATGGTCATCCAAAAGTAACCAGCTCGGAGTATCTTTTTTGCTAGAACAAAACCGTTCATATGTGGACCGCAGGTCCCATTGTGAATTTCCTCTAGTAGTTTTGATGCTTCCTCTGTGTCTACACACCTTAATAATCCCAAATCAGGAGTCCTCCTATACAGGATTCCTCCGTTGTGAAAGAAGTTGTTGGACAGTCTCCGAAGTGTGCGTTTCTGAGTGGGATTCACAAGCTCTGGGTAATATCCTCTTGCCAAATACTCCTTGATATCATGAAACCAAGGTTTTCCATCTGCCTCTTCTTCAACATGGGCACAATAAGCCGGTTGATTATGGATCTTCACTGGAATAGGATCAATGAAATTTTTGTCTGAATGCTGGATCATTGAGGACAAAGTAGCCAATGCGTTGGCGAAATCATTCTGGATTCTGGGGACATGCCGGAATTCTATCTTCATGAACCTCTTTCTCAATTCCTGCACGTGGTGTAGATACGACAGTATCTTGGAATTCTTGGTCGCCCATTCTCCTTGTACTTGATGTACCAGCAAATCTAAGTCACCAATCACTAGCAACTCCTGGCCGTTCATGTCAATGGCCATGTTGATCCCTAAGATACAGGCTTCATACTCTGCCATATTATTGGTGCAGGGGAACCTGATCTTGGCAGATACCGGATAATGCTGGCCCGTTTCTGATATTAAGACTGCTCCAATGCCAACTCCTTTGAAGTTTGCTGCTCCGTCGAAGAACATCCTCCAACCGTCATATGATTTTGCAATGTCTTCTCCTATGAATGATACCTCTTCATCAGGGAAATACATTTTTAGGGGTTCGTATTCTCCTTCCACAGGGTTCTCAGCGAGGTGGTCTGCCAGTGCCTGTCTCTTGATCGCTTTTTGAGTCACATAGATAATGTCAAACTCACTCAGCAGGATTTGCCACTTGGCTAGCTTGCCCGTGGGCATGGGCTTCTGAAAGATGTACTTTAGTGGATCCATCCTTGATATGAGATATGTTGTGTAGGCACAGAAATAGTGACTTAGCTTTTGAGCGACCCAAGTCAAAGCACAACATGTGCGTTTCAGAAGAGAATATCGAGCCTCATACATAGTGAACTTCTTACTAAGATAGTAAATTGCCTGCTATTTTCTCCCCGTTTCATCATGCTACCCCAGAACACAGCCGAAGGCTTCATCTAATACTGCAAGGTAGAGTAACAGAGGTCTACCTGGCTCAGGTGGTACTAGGACTGGTGGTGTTGACAAGTACTCCATAATTCTGTCAAAAGCCTTTTGGCAGTCATCGGTCCATTTGGTCGCTGCATCCTTCTTCAGCATCTTGAAGATCGGCTCACAAATGATTGTAGAATGTGCTGAATCGGCTGATGTAATTAAGCCTCCCCAAGAAGCTCATCACATCTTTATTGTTCTTTGGCGGTGGTAATTCTTGAATGGCTTTGACCTTTGACATATCCAGCTCTATCCCTCGACGGCTGACAATGAACCCGAGCAGCTTACCGGCAGGAACCCCGAATGCACACTTCGCGAGATTCAGCTTCAGATTGTATTTTCGCAACCTATTGAAAAACTTCCTCAAGTCTGCTATGTGATCAGTGGCTTTCTTAGACTTGATAATAACATCATCCACGTATACCTCGATCTCCTTGTGAATCATGTCGTGGAAGATGGTGGTCATAGCCCTCATATAGGTGGATCCTGCATTCTTGTGCCCGAACGACATCATCTTGTAGAAGTATACTCCCCACGGTGTAATGAAAGTCGTTTTCTCAGCGTCTTCCTCATCCATCCAGATCTGATGATACCCATCGAAGCAATCCACGAATGATTGTAGCTCATGCTTGGCGTAATTCTCAATCAGGATGTGTATATTTGGTAAGGGGAAGTCATCTTTTGGACTGGCCCGGTTGAGATCCCGGTAGTCGACACAGACTCTAACCTTCCCATCTTTCTTTGGCACAGGTACCTTCTTATTGGATGATCATGATACTTCCCAAAAATCAATTTTTTTTATCAATGTAGGAACAATATCACCATTTTTGTTCAATAAGATACCAAAGTGGATGATTGACTCATTCCATACTAAAAATAATCGCAGGAAATACTTTAATAACCCGGATTCCTATTTCTCAATGATATTCCACGATCAAGACAATTGGCTGAATCCCGTGAAACCATTTCATAGAAGTTCATTGATATCTTCTTTTTATAAAGCAAATCGACTTCGATTCTTGAATAATCCACATCACTTCTGCTTCTATTGGAACACAAGATTCCCCTTTTCTGTGGAAAAGGCCCGTATCAATAATTCTGATTTTACGTATGGACAATTCCTCAATATCTTGTTCATTCGCAACAAAATATTTTCTTTGTGCGTCGGTAAAAAGTAACATGCTTTTTGGGGGAGAGATACTATTTCACTAGCCGCGAGGAATCTACGTTTGTGATCTCATATATTTCGCTTCTCAGACATCTTACTGAGTTTTCCCCTCATCTTTTTGCAAAAAGCCGCTCCACGGTGGTAAAGTCTCATCTTGTGTGTTGGCCGAAGTTACAATAGTAACATTGAACCCTCGAATATGTTCGAAGATCTCGAAATGATCTTCCAGTTCGGGGGAGAATTCGCAAAATTCGATTTCACAAATTTTATAATAAAATAGTACGAGTTGTGAACTAAGGTATGATTGCGAACATTATTAAGGTCAGTCTTTTCGGACGGGTGACAGACGCTTAAGCAGCTCAATTCCGATCTTCACTGGTCTGAGACGAATTGAAGGGTGATATAAAATCGATCTATTATTCAACCATTTCATTTTACCATGTTCAATGTTACTAAAAACAAAAAGAAGAGATCAAGGAGAGGGAGCTAGACGAGCACTTGCAATACGATGTTGGCTAACCACGTCGGGTACTCAATTACCCTGAGAACCTTGGCGTTGATCTGCTTGGTAACTTCTTCCTTGATTTTCAAACTCATGTCGGGTTTGAACTTTCTGAGCTTTTATTTTACCGGCGGACACATTGGATTGGTTGGCAATTTGTGAGCCACAACAGACGTACTTAGACCAGTCATGTCATCATACGACCATGCAAATATATCCTCATATTCTTTTAGAAACTCCTATGTATTTTTTCTTTCCTAACGATGACAAATGAATGTTGAGGCGGGTCTCCTTGACGTTTTATGAATCTCCCAGGTTGATAACTTCAATCTCGTCCAGGTTGGACTTAGGTCTGTTCTCAAAGTTTGTGACTTCCTTGACAATCTCGTCAGGTATGTCATCTTCTTCTGAATCGTCGTCTGTTTGCGGCGTTGTCTCGTTGCATGTCACAGTCATTGGTTCATCAAGACAAGTAATAGTAATGGTGTATGGATAAAGTAATGAGAGAAAACAATAGCAATAAATATTTGATTCATAAGAAAAATTGAAAATGCTTTTGATAAATTGAATGATTGTTTTTGAACATTGACGATTTTATTGCAGGAATTAAAATGTGAAAAAGGAAATCATTTTGCAAAGAAGACAATGAATAGTGCTTGTTTTAGCCTTGCTACCCCGAGGCTTGTCGGGCTTTGGTTGTCCTGACAGTCCAATTCTTGAGGTATGTCCCTCTGCTCATAGCCTGTATGGAAGGGCCTTCCTCCTCCTCCTCCTCCTCGAGAATAACGCAGCAGTCCATATCACTTTCCTCCAGAAACAAGTTCCTTATTGCTGCAAGTGCTTCTTCTTCGTGTGATCCATAAATAATGTTGGCATGTTGGAAGGTCTGCTCTAGATGCGGTATTGGCTGCTCCAAAGGGTAGTAAGGACCGCGCCAAGGTGGCGACCAATCGTTGAATTATTGCCAAGTGTAGTCGTACCCCATACCAAAAGGGATGCCATGGCTTTTGATCTTGATAGGTTTGGAGATTCCTTGAAGGTTCTTGCCGCTTTGCCAGGCTCGTACCCACTCCAGTTTAGTATACTCTCGGTTTTTCTATCCCACCATTTGTCCTTGTCGATGGCATTGACCCGTTCAATGTGGTTGTAAGTTTCTCCACCCAGCTTTCTTCTTCCTTCGATCACCGAAATAGTCTAGCGATTGTAAATAGGGTTGCTACCATCACCATGAATAATCACCTCTTGGTCCACTCGAACTTCACTGCCTAATGTAATGTTGAGTCTACGGCCCCAGCAGCATGGATACATGGTCGTCCCAATAACAGATTGTAGGACGCTGGCACATCTATCACTTGGAAGTCAACCTCGAACCAAGTTGGTCCCATTTGCAGGCATAGGCTTATCCCACCAATGGTGGACCTTTAAGATCTATCGAAAGCTTTCACATTGAATGCCCCATCCTTTATCTCATGCAGCCCTTTACCAAATTTCTTGAGTGTTATCAACGGACAAATGTTAAGACTGGATCCTCCATCAATCAGGATTCTGGTGATGAAATAATCTTCGCATTGCACAGTGATGTGCAGTGCTTTGTTATGGCACAATCCTTCATGAGGCAGTTCATCCTCATGGAAAGTGATCTTGTGGCTTTCCAACACTTGCCCCACCATATTGGCCATCTCTCCACTCGTGATGTTGTTCGGCACATACGCTTCGTTCAACACCTTCAAGAAAGCACTACTGTGCGTCTCGGAATTCTGTAGCAAAGAGAGGATGGATATTTGTGCTGGCGTCTTGTTCAGTTGGTCAATGACCGAATACTCTTTAGCCTCTACTTTCCTCCAAAGGTCATCTGGGCCTTTCTCAATAAGGGGAGGCCGGTTGGAATCCTGCTTGCTTGATTCGGCCAGATGTTCAAGGGTATAGACTCTGCCAGTTCTTGTCATACCCTGCGCTGTGATAGCTTCTTCAGTCTTGATCTTTCCTTTCCTTCTCGCCTCGGCTGTGTAATCCCAAGGGAAAACCTTTGTATAGAAGGGCGGCGTGGTCGACATCGCCACTGGAATTGGTGCGGCTATCTTTACTTCAAATGGAACATGTGCCTTGGGTGGCAAGACCGCAACCTCAAATGGTGCAGGTGCATTTGCCAGAGACACGAACTCAACTTCAATTGGTACTGGTGTCTTTGCAGGTGGCGCTGCTTCAAACTCAAGAGGTATGGACATATTTACCTCAGCATCCTCAGACGGTTGAATCTGGACTATGATCGGGTTGAGAGTGTGCTGGCTTCTTTGGATCATCACCTTCTGCGATCAACCCGATTGATCCCTCGGGATCCCAATCATCTTCTATTTCGATCATGTGGATACCTCCACCCTTATGGTATGGCAAAGGATTGTTGCGGACGTTCGGAGCAGGATCTTTTTCCACAATGATCTTGTTATCAATCAGGGACTGTATCTTGTATTTCAAAGAGCGACATTCATCGATGGTGTGCCCCTTCATGCCGGAGTGGTATGCACAAGACTTGTTTGGGTTAACCCACTAAGAAGGGTTCTCAGGGGTGACAACAGAGATAGGTGTGACATAACCAGCATCTTTGAGTCTTTCATACAACCGGTCGATGGGTTCAGCGATGGAGGTGTACTGTTTTGGAGGTCTGCGATCAAAATTAGGATGAGGTCCAGGGAAGTTTTGACAGGTAGGGGGTGGTTGGTAATGAGATGGCTGAGAATTGTAAGTGTGATAGACAGGAGCGAGTTGTGAGTATCTGGGTGAAGTAGGTTGATATGTAGGGGGTGGAGATTGGTAGGCGGGTGGTGGAGCTTGGTAAGTGGGTGAAGGTGCTTGGTTGTTTGGGGTTGGTTGGTATGTGAGTGGTGGTTTTTGGTAGATTTGGTATTTGAGTGGGGATTTGGCTCTTTGTGCAACCATTATAGCTCCCACGTCTCTTTTCTTGGACACACCACCGGACTGTAAAGCCTTGTTTGTAGCTTGCAAAGCTTCAAAATTCGTTACCATACCGCTCTTAATACCTTCTTCAATCCACTTGCCTAATTTGATAATGTCGGAGAACTTGTGGTTCTCGATCATCATCAACCGTTCATAGTATTGTGGGTCCTGGGCGCGGACAAAGAACTTGTTCATATGCTCCTCTTGTAAGGCGGGTATGACCTTAGCAGCTTCGGAGCTCCAGCGAGTAACATACTCGTGAAATGTCTCCGTGGGCTTCTTCTTCAAATTCTGAATATAGAACACGTCTGGTGCGTTATCTGTATTGAATCTAAATCTGTCCATAAAGTCAAATGCCATGCTTACCCAATTTGACCACTTCTTGTGATCTTGGCTGATGTACCAAGACAATGCATCTCCCTTCAAACTGGTCATGAACAGCTTCATGCGGATCCTTTCATCCTTTCTCACGCCAACCAGCTTGTCACAATAGGTCCTTAGATGGACCTTCGGATTACCAGTACCATCAAACATCTCGAACTTTGGAGGTTTGTACCCCTCGGGCAGTTCGACATCAGGTTGTATGCAGAGGTCTTCATAATTCAGCCCTGTGACTCCCTTGATTCCCTCGACACCTTGAACCCGGTTGGTCAGCTTCCTAAGTTCCTCGGCCAAGTTCTTGATAAGCAGGTCCTTTTCATCAGACTCGGACGTGTGTGGGATAGGTGGAGTGGAGTGTGGCACGGTTTCCACGTATATGGGATTGTTATAGGCGTGGAAATGGTCCTTTGTGGGGTTCTGAGGTTCTGGTATAAGTAGTGGAGTGTTGTTTGAGGTATGGCAAGTATTGCATTGTGTTGGGAGAGTTTGGTTCTTTGGCGGAGTGGTGTGACGGTGAGGTGCGGGATGATTCTGTTGTCTTGGGATATTTTGTGGGGGTGTAGGGTTTTGAGCGTTTGGGAAGTTGACGTCTGGGACGTTGAGGGAAAATGACAGGTTGGGCAGATTTCGAACTTGATCGAGTTCTTCTTGAAATTTCAACAATTTCTGTTCAAGTGGCTACATGTTCTCATTTAGGACCCGAATACCCTAGCCATCAGTGGCCTCTATCCGTTGAACCATGTTCTCCTTCCTGGCATTGCTGGATTCTTCCATCTTACTCTTGCCTTTGTTCTTGTCTTTCGGAGGACTAGGAGGAGGAGTAGGTGGAGGGACCTTGGATCTTGTGCGATAAGCTGATGATGCCAGAGTGCATAAACTAACCTTTGGGGAGGGGAATAATAAAGAAAAAGAAACAAAAACAAAAGGTAGCCAAGTCAGTGAAGATTATGAAAAAGTATTGTAATATTTAAACACATAGTGCGGGAATTTAAAGTGTGTCCTTATTTGAGAACCCCTTTGTGCCTGAGGTAAGCCTAGCGACAAATTAATTTGGAGAACTTAAAATTCTAAATGCCTCATTTTATTGATAAGAAATAGACGAATCCCAAAACAACGCTAAATAAACAGGAAGAAAAGGTCACTAATGGCCATTGGCCTTATTACATTGATAAAGGAAAGAAAGACATTCCTATCTACTTGGTCCCAGAAGGACCTTCCCCAGACTCGGCATTCTTTCTCCCCTCGAACAGCTTCCCCAACTCGCGAATTCCCAGCAACAGGTATGCTCTGGCTAGATGTCCGCTTTCGGCCCCCTCAGCCTTTTGACAGTCTTCGACCCTTTTGAGGAATATTTCCTCCAGTTCGACTACGCCTCGTTCCAAGTATCCTAACCTCTTGTTGGTGCTGATAGCCATATCTTTCCATTCCTCAATCAGCTTCTTGTTGGACTCATATATCTCTCGGTTCTCGCTCTCGCATTCACAGATCCATTTGCGCAGCTGGTTGTATTTGACTTGCGCCTCGGCCTTTTCATCTATAATCCTGTGGCCGTGAACGAACCCTAGCTTTCCCAGACCATCCCAATTGTCTTCCAACCAACCAGAATAGAAAAGGGTGCAACCAGCGTGATATCTGGGTGGCTCAATGGTGTCTTTCTCCATCACAATCTTACAGTGCCACATGTGCTGGGCTTGGCACTTGTGAGGACTATCATCATTTTGGAAGTCTGCTCGAAGATGGATCATCTTGTCGACCCTGGGTATAACTGTCTTTCTACCTGCTTGTCTCATAACTCAGAGAGGGACGTAACGGTATGTTCCTCTCAGGCCAATCAGTATCAGGAATGGTGCATCTCTGGACCGGGCGATGAAATCCTCCGTCGGAAACCACTCGAACATCCATTGAACCTGTTCTTCACTCAGATTATCAAAGAGCTAAACCCATCCTTTGGCATTCTTAGGCTGAGTAACACGTCGGGGATGTAATTCATTCGCTTTGGATGGTGGAAAGCGATGTGGTCATCCCAGACCCTTCGATGAATTTCTTGTCGGTATTCGCTCTTTTGGAGATGTTCCATGAGCCAAATCTGAAGTAGTAGATTGCAGCCTTCGAAGTGTCTCGCTCCTCGTTGACACTTCTCCAAGGCTCGGTATATGACTGAAATGATCATGGGTACAATGTTGAATGTCTTCCCACTAATCCCCTCCATTAGGGTCTTGGTTACCATAGCCAGCCTAGTATGGATTCTCTCTTTCTTCATTGGAAACACGATTAGACCCAGGAAGCAAAACATGAAGACATATACTCTGCGATGGATGTGTCCCAAGGACGTGATAGCAAACTCATCATGGTAGGTACGGTATGATTTGCTGTGACCGTACCTTTCGTAAAAATAGTCAAAAGGGATGTACGATTCCTTTAAGCATACCAGCTCCGCATTCTTCTTCAGACCCATCATTTTAAGGAATCCTTTGCGTGTGCGGTTCTCAGGCGTTAGCAACCCTAGAGTTTCCCACACTAGGCCAGCCAGTCCCCCTATCTCCTTTAGCAGAGGTGTCATTTCAATGTCCCCAAAGAGGAACACGGCTTTTTCACAATCCCAAAACAAAGTAGCAGCCTCTATTATCATGTTGTTAGGCTGGATTTCTAGGAGAGATGGTAGATTGCCCAAATATTTTCTGACGAGAGTTTTGTCACTAGAGTGTAGATCTTCCCACCAACTCAACAGTCTTGGGTGGATATTGGAGACCATGCCGAACCTGGGGACTTCGTGCCTCATATTTCTGCAAGGCAAACCAGGTTAGACCCTTACCCCCACCAGACTCGACTATTTAACACAAACAATTAGCATAAAGCATTTATTTCTCCAAATAAATGCACAGAACGTGATGATGTTCGTTTGGGTTTAGGGAAACCCAGTGGACTTTTGGACAAGGCAATCTTAAAAGCTATCATGCGGACAACACTTTAGCTTGGCTAGGTTTGACCATGATGCATGCAACAACATAACAGAGTAAGGTTTCTATGGGGTTTTAGACTCGTACCCTTGAGCGGACAACTCAAGGGGGAAAGGCACGGAACCGTCGACTGCACCGCTGATCGACTAGTTTTACCGCAAATAAGCCTTTCCGAATTCAGGGGGTAATAATATAGGAAAGGAGCAACCACTCATCAAGCGTTGCTATAGTATTTTGTTTGGCACGAGTGGAGTATGAATGTTGAGCATGATTATGCAATAATAAGCATTAAAAGCAGTTTGTCATATATTTGCACGTTAAGAAAGCGGTAAATACAACAGTTATGATTTAAATCGGTTACAAAGGGAAACAAAGAGACATGTAAGTTTTGTTTTAGGGATAGAGTAAATACTTGAAAGAGATAAACAATTAATTGCACATAAAGGGGAAAAGGAAAGGGTGCAAATATCAAACAAAGTAAAGGTACAAATTCACAAGGCAGTTTGAAAAAGGTAAAATCCTAAGAAGTCCCCAACAGAGTCGCCATGTTGTCGCGCCCCCCTTTTTCCTCGCGGAGATCGGGTTCATGACATTTTGGTTGAGACAACTCTTTCCTTTTGGGAAAGGGGTTTTGCATTTTGAAGAGTCGCCACCTAAGATTTTTGAGGTGCATTAGGGCACCTAAAGGGATTCATTTACAACTACGTTGTTAACCAGAGATAGGGTAAGGGCTTGAAATTATCCTAAGGGGAAGGTGTTAGGTACCCCTCAAGATCCACTAGTGTGGTTCCTGGCCAAACAACTTTTGTGAATTTGTACGACTTAGAAAACAACCACATAAAGGCTCAAATAAGAGGGGATTTAAGTCTTAGGCATGCAGGTGTTTGAAAATAATTGGAGAGAAGTTAAGTTTTAAAAAGTGTTACAATCTAAGCATGTAAAGTAAAGGATATCCTATGTTTGTGATAATATGGATCACATCAATGCAATACCCGGTATGACACTCCTCAAAGAGGGGCTACACATGGTAGTAACGCATCGGTCATCATATCCATATTCTACCCTTTCTCACCCCGTGAAGGTAATTAAAGTGCGTATTGGTCACGAACTCTGTTGCATGCCGCTACTCGACCCCTTTCCTATTAATCCTGAAGGAGGTTAGGACTACTATCCTAAGAGGGAGGTACTAGGCAGACCCTCAGGTTTTAAAAGGTAAAATTCTAGGGCGACAAACAAAAAAGCAGGTAAGACTGCAATTAATGGGAACATAAATAAGCAGGTGAAAGGCTCAAGTTTACCTCCACAAGTATTGCACACATACAACATGCCTCATACACAAATTTATGTCCAGATTTAACTCCTAAACATGATGTCTAAGTGGCAACAACAGAGTTCAATTATATCACACAAATCAGAAAGGAAGTCCTAGTCATGGCTTGCCTACTGATTTTAGCATGCTGGTAGTTGATCATGATCACAAAGACATGTATGATTTTATTTCTTGTAACTGATTACCTAAGGCTTGCCTAGGTGCAAAATAACATGCAATAATGCTACAGGTTCATTAAGGGTCCAGATTGTCAATACTATGTTATTCTAAGTGTGTACAAAGAACTGATTACCAGTTTATTTTAGGCCAGGGGATTATTTTAGACATATGCTTAGACTGAGTATGATCCTATTGCATGATATCTAATGCAACCTGATAGCCTAAACATGATTTCTAAATGAATACCGGAGCACAGCATCATGCATAACTTCAGGGATAGCATAGGTGACAGATTTTAATAGTTGTTTACCTAAAACATGATTTCTACGTGTATCATGGTAAAGCATAATCACGGATTTGTTAACGCTCGTTTTAAGGCAGGATTTATATTACGTTTTCAGAATGCATGAACATAATCACATGATAACATTTTCCATTGTTATTACTGATCCCATGAACAGGATTTTCTAAGTGATCTAACAATATTGAAATAAAATGCTGAATAGTGTCATGCAATCCTAGAGAGCATGATTTCTAATGTACGATATGCTTTGCACGTGTTAGTCCTAACATGATTTCTATAGCACACATAGGGAATGTAAACCTAATAGCATGGTTTCTACCTTTTTATATCTATAGCATGCGTAGTTACCCATTTCCCTTTTCACTATCCATCCCCAAAAGTTGTTTACAATAAGTTATTACAGACAATGGATCATGAATTAAAATAGGGAAAAATAAGAAGCTATTCTATAGGGAGCCTGGAGATAGGCCCAAGTCCTCCGAAACCTCATTTCCATATGGTATTTCACAGCCTTTCTCATAATCTGGATGTATCAAAGTTTCCTAAGAACCTCAAGGGCTCCCGGGCAATGCTCACACCCAGATGTCAAAATCATAGTAGGATAAGTGCGGTATGGAAGTGCCAGCCTCAGAGTGTCAGAGTTCAGAGGGAGCTCAAGGGTCCCAAAGCAGTGCTCACACTAAGGGGGGCAGAACTTAAGGGTCTAAGAATAAAGTGAAGTGCAAGATGTGATTTGAAAAGAGTTAAGTAGGAAAAACAGCTTTTGAAAATAAGTTGTTAATAATAAGCTTTGGAGAAAGATAGTAGAATTCGTTTAGTGAAAACAATTGGAAAAGGGATAGGATAAGACAGTCAGAGTCTTAGGATCAGAACAGCACGCNTTCATCAATCACAAGCAGGGACTGAGGGGGTAGGGGACAAGCATGAAGCACATAGGGAAAAGCATACAACAAGCAGAGTCATATACATGTTCAGAGAAAGTTCTGGGACATCATGTGTTCAGGATTACATGGAGACTAAGTAACACATAGTGCAATTGTAGTATACTAGGAATCAAAGAGGAAAGAAGTGGAATCATGTTAAAGCATGCAAAGGGGGTAGTAACATGTTGAGGCTAAAGGGGAGGGTATTAAGAACTGAAGCAGCAAAGCATACAAACTAGTTGCAAGTAGAACAATAAAACCATAAGTAAAAACATATTAGAAATAAGATGAATCGAAATACCCAAAGAAACATATTGTTTTGAAGCTTTAAACATAAATTGAAGACATACCAGTTGGAAGATAGCAAGTACAGAATAAATAGGCAAAGAGAATAACCAGTCTTGGCTTGCAGCCGACTAGTAATAGCAGGTAATCAAGAGAAGAACAATAGAGAGTATGTGTGTGTGTGTGTAAGAGAGAATTGAACAATGTGTTTGTTCGTGTCTGTGTTAGGGAAAGACTAGAGTATTTATAGTTGAAAACATGCAGTAAAATAAGGTAAGAATCATAGTAGCATGGTAATTAAGAAACTCGGAATCAATCAGTCAGCTATCAAGCCAAGTACTCCCTTAGGTTAAGGGAGTTTAATTCAAACGGTAAGAACCAGTATCATATAAGGCAAGAGAAAATCAGTACATGACTAGTAAGGAATGAATCAAGACTCGGTAAGCATATGGTAGTTAATTAAGGAAAGCAATCAAATAACTGAGGTATAAAGTAGGTAATTAGGGGTAAATACACAAAGGGTTTAATTAAGGACATAACTAGTAAAGAATCAATATGTAACACGGTAAATCAGAGAATAAGGCAAGAAATAATTCAAGGCTGTACAACATGGACATAATTGAGAAAATCAGCACATAGGTATCATCATAGTGAACCAGGGAATCAAAGGATTGACATAATGTTGATTTTAAGGACAAAATAACATAAGTTTCCATGAACAAGCAGATGAATCGAGTATTAACAGAGAGAATTGAGTCTGAAACCCTAATAAAGACATAATAGGGTAAAACCACAAGATATTCTAATTAAACGAAGAAATAATCATGAAAATTAAACACACAGCAAAATCATGTAGCAAACAGTCATGAACGAACTTCGGAATCCAGACGAAGTATCAAAATTAGGGTTTCAACATAAACTAATTAGGGTTGAGGAAACACTCAACACAATCGATCAAAACACATAATAATAATAGAATAAGCACCTTTTTAAAATCAGAAAACGTTTTGAATAAGGTTTTCACGAAACCCTAGTTTTTAGGAAAATGAAACATCGTTAAAAAATAAGAGGTTTTTCATAAGAAAACACATGAAATAGGTTTATCTCGCCTCGGATCTGTAAAAATCCGAGAAGATGAAATTAGGGTTTCCAAGAAACAGCCTAGAGATAAGAGCGTCGGCTTAGAAACCATAGGTTTAGCCGAGAAATAGGGAGATCTTACTGGAGATCGAGCCATGAAGGCCTGAGACAGGCCAAAGGTGTGAGAGAATGGACCCTGTTCTCTTGTGGGCCTTAGAGACAGCAATACCGGCGTGAGGGAGCCATGAGANGAGTGAAAAAGGGGGACGGGGGGGGGGTTAGTCTTAGGTCTAATTTAGGTAATAATTAATCTGGGTCGTTGATCAAAATTGATCAACGACCAGAATTTAATAAGACTTGGGTCGGGTTTGGGGTAGGATTTGGGCCATTCAATTGGGTATTGGGCTGGTCCAATTGGGTAGGGATGAGATTTAATTGGGGCTAGAATTTAAATAAAAATGGCTAGCTGTTAAATACTCAATAATAATTACTTAAAAATAAGTGATAATTATAAAAATAAAATTGATGATTAATAAATTAAATTAGAATGATTAATCAGTATTAAAAAATATAAATGACTAATTATTAGATAGCAATAGCATAAAACATATGGTTAGGCTATAATTGCAAAATTATTGCAATTATAGCCAAAACGTGACAATTTGGCCAATTATGAAAAATAATTTGATCTTAATAGGACCAAAATAATATATTAAGTTAAGAAAATGTCTTTGAAATCATTTATAGTACAATTTATACTTAATTATTAGAGATAAAAATACTGGATAAATTAGAATAAATTAGTAAAATGTGGGAAAATTATAGAAGAATACCAGTTGTGAGGAAAACTGATTTTGAAGATATATATGCAAGTTTAAAATAATTTGAGGAAAATTTGGGTATCAACAATGGCCAATGTATATAAGGCCCTCTTCAGCGACGACATCTTCCTTATGACCCAGGGCGAGCTCCGCCTCGAGGTGAATGTCCTCGTCCGCCGAGAATCTTCTCTGCTTATTATCTTCCCTCTGCTCCGAAGTTGACGGCCCTCTCCTCTCCTCGAGGGGGGCGCGGATTCACCTGGTAAAATCCGCATATGCCTATGATGACAAAGTTAATACACATAAGAGAAAGTACCTTTCATGAAAGTAAACCACACAACACGTACCGTGGTGTTTTGCTTCCCATCCTCCCTTCGACAGATCACGCCATTTGCGCTCGTCATATGATGAGGAAGCTGCTAACTTCTGACTCCAATCGGCAAGATCAGGAATCTCCTCCGGCATCCACGAAATCGTTGATAGGGTGAGAAAAGAAACATTCTTATTAACCAATAAAAGCAAAGGCACCGAGTTTTTTCCGCAGTACTTACGTCGAAAATTCCATCTTTCTGGAAATGGCATGAACTCGGCAGGAATGATGTCGGTGGTCCTGACTCTAATAAATCGACTCAACCATCCTCGATTTCCGTCCTCATTGTCACTAGCAATGAAAGGTCTAGTGGATCGACGCCGTAATGCTATCAGTCCTCGGTAATGCAGAGGTCGATATAAACTGATAAGGTGACTAAGGGTGAACTTAAGCTTCACCTTTTCAGTGAAAGACCTCATCATCAACATTATCCTCCAAAAGGAAAATGAACCTGAGCAAAGGTAACTCGATATCTGCTGCACAATTCAAGTATGAGGCGATCTAGGAGGCCCACCGTAAATGGATATGTGTATACGCTCGGTAACCCCTCTACATGGGTCATAATATTCTCCTCTCGAGAAGGTATCTGAAGCATCACATTTGGTCCCCACCCACAAATTCTCCTCATGGCCTCGAGGTGCTGCTCTTCTATCGAGCGGATGAATCTCGAAGCATGCTCTCGGTGGCCTGGGGTATCGAAAGTTTTCTCTAGCGCAAAGTCTTTCTTTAAAGAAAAATAGTTTGAGGTCAGCTCTCCATAAGCCGGCGGTGTACCACCAACCGGACAAGAAGTAGAGCCTGAGCTTCCCTCTTCTTGGTGAGCGGGTTTGTGCGTGGCAGCCATAACTACTTTGGTGCAAGAAAAAGGAGATGAAACTCAAATCAGAACCTCATATTAAAGTGGTAGAATAATTAATGAGAGGAAAAATCTATAAGAAAGGCAGTTGCTCAAAGCGGCAAGGTCTTCAAATAAAGAAAGCTAATGCATATATAGAGCAGCGGTTGTTCGCCTACCTTAAATGACCACTAATTCTAAATAGGTCATTTCAACCTTTTGGGGAAGTGTGCCGGCGAGACCACCTCGGTCACTTCACAGGTCATGTCGTATGAATAACACTCTCCGAGGACGAGGTCCCTATATCAATCCAACCTCGAGATGGTACCCGATCTTGAGGGTCTCAGCTATTATAATTATGGGTTCTAAGGAACCATCAATATCAATTTAACCTCGAGATGGTGCCCAATCTCGAGGATCTAAATTATCACAACTATGGGCTCTAAGGTAGTCGTCAGTGTATACTTAACCTCGAGATGGTACCCGATCTCGAGGGCCTTTGTCACTATGATCACGGGCTCTAAGGAGCCATCAAAGTCATCCTAACCTCGGTATGGTGACCAATCTTGAGGATCTCTATTATTATAATTATGTGCTCTAAGGGGCCATCAGTGTCAATCCAACCTCGATATGGTTCCCTATCTCAAGGATCTCAGTTATTGAATACGTAGGTTTTACGGAGTCTTCAATGCTTATCTAGCCTCGAGACAGTGCCCGGTCTCAAGGATGTTTATTACTACAAGCATGGGATCCAAGGGAATTATCGATCCGGCCTCGAGAAAGTACCCAATCTCGATGGTCTCTATCACTGCAAACATGGGTCCAAAAAAGGGGGTCGATATCCCCATATGTATCTAACCTCGAGATGGTGACCAATCTCGAGGGTCTCTGTTATTACAACTATGGGCTCTAAGGAGCCATCAATATTAGTCTAACCTCGAAATGGTACCCGATTTCAAGGGGTCCTATTATTCCAAGCATGAGCTCTAAAGAGTCGACATCGGAATTCGAAAAATTATCTCCGCACTGAAAAATAAAAGACTTGAAACAAAGAAAAGAGTTTCTTGGCATTCCTAAAAAATATATTTACAAGAGTATCCCTTCAAAGCTCCTCCAGGGAGCCGATGTACAAAAAGAAAGAAAAGGAAAGGAAAAAAAAGTGGATGAATCTACTCCTCGCCCCTGCTATTATCTGAGTCGCTACCAGAGACGCCACCGGAGCTCTCATCTGAGGAAGATGAAAATGCCAATTCTTCTTACAAGGCCCTGGCTCTCTCGACCTCAGAAGAAAGATCGGCACCCTTGGCGCTTTCCTCTTCGATTTCTTGCCTCCTGGCTTGAGAATGGGCATGGTCAATGGCCCGAGTCATCTTCAGCTCGGCCTTTTCAAATATCTCCCTAGCCCGATGGTTGGCGGCAACAACATCTCTTTTGTATGAGGCTACGTGCTCATCGACCTCGGACTAAGCCGCAGATAGTGAAGTGACCTCCTCCTGGGCACTCCGAAGAAGGTCCTGAGTCGAGGTCAACTCTCCCCGCAAGAGATCCCTCTCCGAGGCCACGACCCCAAAATGTTCCTTCAGTTCAAGGGTCTCCATTTCCTTGATTGCAGCCTTTTCTCGGAGTTGCCCCACTAGAGCATTATTTTTCTCAAGTTACAAAACAAGTCAAGTTAGTAAGCGTCAACTTATGGGAATGAGAAGATGAGTCCCCGAGTGTCATGTTACCTGCTCCGCAAAGCTAGCTCATTCCTGATGCACTCCCTCCAGGCCGGTCCGAAGCTCAGTCAGCTCCTCCTCTTTTCGGGCAGAGGAAGCTTTCAACTCTTTCAGTTCTGAGGTAAGATTCTGAAACTCCTACTCACGAAAAATAAGTTCATCGTTTAGCTTGAAAAAATCATGGCCATACAATTTCTTGGCCTACAACACAAATGAGGAGGGTTATACAAGAAAGAATGAAAATTTGAAGCAGCGGACAATGTATTAAGAAGGTCATTTATGCATGATGTCCCTCGGCCTCCTCAAGAGCGATGGAGGCGTTGAGGTCGGTCTCTTCCTCAATACATTCGAATAAATCTTTGAACGTGTCATCTTCCCCCCGAGAGATGTCTACGTTGACAACACCCCTATTCTGGGCATCCCTTATCTCCCCTGGAGAAAATAGGGGCCCGATTCGAAGGCGCCCCGAAAATTTTTAGGCTCGTGCCCCTCATACTTGCCAACCGAGAGTTCACCAGCGCGGACTGTACCACGTCCGAACCGAGGCTCGGGGACTGCGTCTAAGCCCTCGTTACGGGTCTCCTCTTCCGCATGAGGTGGGTCAGCATCGGCCATCACCGGCTCAACAGCCTCCCACTCAACCTCACTCGAAGCATCAGCGCTTCGTCGTACCCTTTGTGCCAAAAGGAAATCATCGTCGTCATTTTCTTCGTCTTCAGTACGAAGACTCGCAGCGGCGGTCGAAGTCAAGACCGTGGCATCGGTCTTGGGCCTTCAGGTCTTGATTTCCTCTGGCTTCGGAGATCCGGTTGGGATCTCTTTTTTCCTCTCTTTCCCCTTGTCGGGTTTCGAGGCCTCTTCTTCACCAAGAGGAGGCGGTCTCATCGACACGCCCTCCCCGAGGCCTGCACAGACATGATGTGTTAGGCTCAATGCCACAAAGAACATTTGTATGAAATTCGATAACGACTGCAAGGAGAGCTTACCATGGTTCTTGTCCTGCCACCTTGTCTTGGCCAAATCACGCCAAGATCGCTTGTTGTATGGAAAGGCATAATCTATTGTTTAATACACCCTGGTAGGTTCTGAACCGCGCAGGGGAACCAAACGGCGGCTACATAATCAAAAGAAATCAATTCAGAAGAAAGGGAGGGAGCATTAAGATGTACTCGAGGTAGTGACACTTACACCTCATGTTTCATTCCTCCGTGAATGGCATTCTATCGTCAGGGATAATGTCCGAGGTTCTCACTTTGACGAACCGGATCATCCACCCCCAGTATTTGTCTTCATCGATGCTCAAAAAGAACGTCTTCACAGACCGATGCTGCAGCTTAATTAAACCCCCTCGGAAGAGACATGGGCTATACAACCTTATCAAGTGATCGAGGGTGAAGGTCATTCCCTCGATCCGGTTGGGGAAATATCGGAGCATATATACAATCCTCCAGAAGGAAGGATATATCTGACTAAGTGTCACTCGGTACTGACGGAAAAAATCAAGAATCATCAGGTCTATCGGTGAAGGAGAAGAGGGTTCCACGGGACCCAGAATGAATGGGTATGTGTATACACTGAGGAAGCCCGCTTTATAAGTTGTTACCCTTTCCTCAGCTTTGGGGATCTCTATTTGGACTGCCTCCCCCCAGCGGCAGTCTACTTTTACCCACTCCACTTTGGATATTACGTTGATATATCGTGACATGAGCTCACAACGGTCCGATGGGGAAGGGGATCTATCAATGGTAAGGTCAAAAATTGTATCAAAGTCGCCAGGGATGCATTGTTCGATGCTCGGTAGCGGTTTTTCTTTGCCCTTAGACGAGCGTGCAGAAGAAGAGGGGACTTCTTTCTGAGGCACCGTTTTAGAAGTCATTGCCATAACTGTAATGAAGTTTCTGAGAGAAAAGATGAAGAAACAAGCACGGAAGAGAGATGAATGAAAAAGAGATTGGGAGATAGCTCTAAAACTTGAAAATGATCGTAAAAGTATGAATGGCGGGAAAGTGAGGTATTTATAGAAGGCGTGTGGGCAACACTTGAGGAACAGAAAAGTCGAACCAATGACGGGTCGTGGGCTTCTCGGCAATCGTGCTGGCAGCGACCTCTACGCAGCTTTTGGGTCATGTAATTTAATGCTCCGACCGGACTGACGTCATGATGAAAGCATCGGATAGGCAAGGGTTCAAGACCGTTTCTTATCATTTCACTCTAAGAAACGCGAGGACTATCTGTATACGGCGAAAATCGGAGAGACCGATTTTATGATTGTTATGGTTTTCCACCATCCGCCTTCAGAAGGCTCGAGGCACAGCTTGAGGATTTGACCTCGAGGGTTCCTCTTGCTCTACCTCGGGGCAACACAAATCAGCAGCGACCGTGGACGAGTGGAAAACTCCCGAAAGGCACGTGTTTAAAGTTGACCGGGTCTACAAGAATAGTACAAGTCCGTATAGTGACATTAAATAGTTGTACCAATTGTTTATCTTTGTAATAAATGAATATGTACTATGTTTGGGATTCCCCCCTCCTATATAAAGGGGACCCTTATCATTTTTTGCACACATGATATAAAATACAAGAACATTCTCTGCTCTCTTTAACTCAAACATTCTCCACTATCAGCTCCATTGATGTATTGCTTACATTTATTGTGTTTCATTTATTACTCATCATCGATCATAAATATCCGCCTTCGAGGCTCGCAACACTGTTAGACCTTCATCGGACATTCTCTACTGTCACCGAGCTTCGACCTCGAAGTCATACCTCGGTCAGCTCGAGACCCCGACCTGGGGCAGTTTGGTTTGCATATCTTAGCTCTCTTTAACTCTTATCTTATTTCATTGACTCACACTTAGCATCTATCGCCTAACAGCTAGTATTAAAATAGATCACATATTTTTAGAATCACAAATCAAATTTAATTGTAATTACCATTTTCAAAGTATACGGTCTTCACTTCTGAAGTTAATCCTGACTCTGAATGCATAGCTAGTGAAGTATTGGTTTGGCCTAACTGACTTTTGCCATGTAAAAAATAGTAAGGGCTAGTCACTTTTCGGATTGGTCATTCAAAAATAGTCAGCGTTCGCAAAATCATTGAAAACTAGCCACTATTTTGCTGCAACAGGGACCGGTCAAGCATAATAATCTGGAGATCGGTGCACCTGTGTATGAACTTCCAGCTTATTATGCTGGAACTCCAACACGCAGAAAGTTCCAGCATAATATACTGGAGAATGGAGCACGTGTGTATCAACTTGCAGCATATTATGCTGGACCCGTATATTATACTGGAACTCTGGTATATTATGCTGGAAGTCTAGTACATTATACTAGAACTCCAGTATAATATACTGAAGTTCCGGTATACTTACGTTGGAGCTCAAGTATAACATATTGGAGTTCCAGTATATTATATTGGAGTTCCAGTATTTTATGATGGAGTATTTTCTGGATTTTAAACAATGTTTTCGTTCAGGTTTATCTTTACATGAAAAGTGGCTAAATTTCGATTACTTTTTAAACTGTGGCTATTTTTGAAGACCACTTGTAAATCCGACTATTTTTTAATTTTCCCTACATATCTGACATCCTTAAGCTTTGGTTGATGCTTCGGATTGTTGGATTGATGATCTTGGACACCAACTGCATGGGGGTAACACATGTAAAGGGCCAATTAAGAGTAATATAATTACCAAACCAACTAGTTGAAACAAGAACAATGGAGTCGCTAAGAGGAGGCTCATATGGAGTCCCACAACGGAAAGGTATAGAAGTCGGTGAACTATGCAGTTTGGCCATTGATTAGGATTGTTCAAAAACTTCTATTTGGTTTAACCGATAATCGTTAATCTGATACTAATCCTTCCATTGTCTTATCGAATGGCTAGCTAATTGCTATATTTATAATTCGATAACCGATAATTCGAACTGTTAAGCATAATTATCCGCCCGATCCTCTTGATAAGCACCCGTAGCGGAGGGAGTATCTTTTCTTTCTTTTACATGTTTGTACCTAGCTAGATTTCAAAGAAAATTATTATCTGCAATAACATAATTGATTATTAGTTAAACTACACGTACAAAACAAACACAAAGTTATGGCAGACCGAATAAAAGTTAAAGTCAAAATTATAAGGGATTGTTAGAAAAATAGCTAACGAGATCAATGTTTACTTTGTCTAATCAGTATATATAGATTATATATTGATTATATATAATTACATAATTATACATAAACAATACATAAATTATGAATCGACTAGTTATTTTTAGCTTAAAAAATTAGGTGAACTGCTATTTGGGTTAATTTTTCAATATATAACATCGAGGGATCGCTTGGTTACAAGAATTGAGAGAGTCATTCTAGTATTAAATTTGAGATTAATTCTATCAAGCATTTGATTGTAAGTATCAATTCAAATTAGGATAAGAATTATATGAAAAACATATGATCATATATCTTATATAATTTTGATTATAATTCCAAAATTATAATCATATGGGATAACCTTTGCCTATCCCAGGATTGAATCAAACTTTTCTAATCATTCGATATATGACGGTAACATTAGTTACTAAAAAATGATGGTTACATTTTATTACATCAGTAATTTTTTTTAAAACTTATTTAAGAAAATAATTAATAAAAATATTATACTAAATGTCTTTTCGCAAGTGGAGTCTAGACAAGATAGTGTGTACAGACATTATCACTATCTTGTGGAGGTAAAACTGTTATTTTCAATAGACTCTCGGCTCAAGAAAAGCATTTCAAAGATGGTTTGAAAAGAAAAACAGTAGTGAAGAAGCCATGTTGAAAATAATAAAGACAAGAACAACAACAATAAAAAATAATAAAGCAATAATATAACCAAAACAAAGGAAACAACAGGTAAAACAAAAATCGAAGAATAAGATAATACGATAATGATAGTAATAGTATTGATATGGAAAATAAGGTAGAAATAGAGTGTCTCAAACTCGACTACCTACTAACCTTCTACTATATTCCTCGACCTCCATATCGTTCTATCTAGGGCCATATCCTCAGTATGCTGAAAATGCACCATATCCTATCTAATCAGCTCTTCCCAATACCTCATTGACTGACCACTACCTCTCTTTAGACCCATCATTGCTAACCTCTCACACCCTCCTCACTAGGTCATCACTGCATCTCCTCACATGCCCAAACCAACTCATCCTCGCTTCCTTTTTTTGTCCACCACGAAGTCCACTTCTACCTCGTCAATATCGTTGTTCCTAATCATATCCCTTCTAGTTTACCAACACATCCATCTTAGCATACGTATTTTTGCTACTCTCATTTTCTGAGCTCGAGGATTATTTACTGACCAACACTCTGCCCCCATACAACAAAACTGGCCTAATAACCACTATATAGAACTTATCGTTAAGTCTCGGTGGCACATTCTTATCACACAAGCCACCATATGCGAGTCTCCATTTTTATTCACCTTACAATATGATGTGTTATTATCATCAATCTCATTATTTTCTTAGATTATTAACCCAAGATACTTAGAACTTTCTCTCTTGGGGATAACTTGTGTATCAATTATCACTTCCAGTCCTGCCCTATGAGTTATGTCATTGAACTTGCACCCCAAGATCTTAGTCATGTTCAATCTGAAACATTTATACTCTAGGGCTTGTATCCAAATCTCCAGCCTAGCGTTAACTCCGTCACATGTCACGTCAATCAATACTATGTTATCTACAAATAACATACACCATGTCATCTCCCTTGGATATTGATAACTAGGGATTTTACCTTGATTTACATTCTTTCTTGCTTAAGTTTTGGATGAAATTTTATGCAAAATAGTCCCAAAGGCTTACTTGTTGTGCTTGTTGCAGGGGTTTAGTCAAAAAGGGTGACAAATAGTCAAAAACCTTCTCAAAAAGGAGTGAAACATGCACAAGTACCAAGAACAAGCACAAGCAAAGTCCAATTAACCACCGCGGATCGCAGTCCACTTTGTGCGGTCCGCATTGAAGAGATTCAGAGAGTACTTTTTGAAGGCCAAACCACCGCGGAACGCAGTCCATTTTGTGTTATCCGCACTGAAGAGATTTAGAGAGTACTTTTTGGAGGCCAAACCACCGCGGACCACAGTCCATTTTGCGCGGTCCGCACTGAGGAGATTCAGAGAGCATTAATTTTGAAGGCCAGGAGACCAACGCGGACCGTAGTCCATTTTGCGCGGTCCGCACTGAAACCACCGCGGCCGCGGTGCATTTTATGCGGACCGCGGTGGCCAAGTTCAGAGACTCAATTGTTCAAGCCAAAGACCTCAGCGCAGCCGCAGTCCATTTTGTGCTGTCCGCGGAGACCCCGCAGGGGTATTTTTGTCCAAAAAATTTGACCTAGTATAAATAGTTTCTTTTCTTATTTTTAGGTCAGCTTTTGTACTCTGCTATTATCAGGAGCTCGTGAACGACTTTTCTTCAGCTTTTTGAATAATTTTAGAAGGGTTTCAACATTGAATCTTTCAATTTTAGTTTATAATTCAATTATATGGGTTTTGCTTCATCTATTTCTCTAATTTCTTTAGTTATTATGAGTAGCTAAACCCATTAGCTAGGGTTGTGGCTCAACCCTAGTGTATGTGTTTGATTGGTCCTTTAAATTAAGGCTTAGATGTTTATGGGTAATTGGTATTTGGGCTGATTTATGGGTTTTTATGTTAAATTAGTGGTTGCAAACACTAATTGGTGTTTATTTGACTTGGGTTCTTCTTGAGAAACAGAACTTGAGTCTAGAAAATTAGTCTAACAAGGAATTGGGACGTATTCAAGAGATTGATAGTCCTAATTAACGGGTTAAACCTAGAGATAGTAAAACCCTACTTGAGCCTATATTTCTTGTATGATTTTGACACCCAATTGGTCTCGAGAGAGGCAATTAGGGCAAAGCCACTCAATCTACCGAGAGGTATAGAGTGGGTAATTCCGTGCATTGGCTATATCACAATCCCCTTTATGACATCTTTGCCTTAGGTATTGGAATCCCGTTGAGTACTCACCTAGGAGAAAGTCATAGCCCTAGTCCTCTTTATCTATTAAGAAAATACTCAAAAAGACATTAGTTAGTTAATTAGCTATTTGCAATTAGTCTAAACCGTAGTTCTAATATAAAACCAAAAGTATGAAAAGTGCAATTAAGAGCACGAAACACTACTAGATCACTTAGGAACTCAACTCCCACAATCGTAACTCCCTGTGGATTCGATCCCGACCCGTTCGGGTAAAATCTGCATTGACCCTCATCTTGCTACTATTTAGTAGTGTAGATGGGCGCCGATCAGATATACCGCTTTCAGCTCATCTATCACCAAAACAAATAAAAATGGGCTACGGGCTAATCCCTGGTGTAACCTCATTACGACTCGAAAATGTTTCGAGTCTTCTCCATTATTTTTACGGAAAAAGGTCAAACCTTCCCCTAACGTATCAACTCAAGTCTAAAAATGCCCCCCGTTAACCTATTTTGCTGAGAATGACCCTACTGTTAAAAATCTGGAATATTTGTGCCCTTAATTCTAACGGGTGAGTTATGAATTATTTTAACATTTTATTAATTCCACGTGGCCATTTCTGATTGGCTATTAATTAATTCACATTCAAACCGGATTTTACCCCACCCATAACCCAAATTTACCGACCTGACCCAACGATCATTCTTTTACCCCCCCCCCCCCAAACACCTGACCTAGGTCATTTTCCACCCATTCTTCTCCAAATTTCAGTAACTTATCTCCTCTCTCATCTCCCATCTCCAATATTTTAACTCAAAATCTTTGATAAATTTGAGTTAGTTTCTTTGTAAGCTTCAAATGGCAGAATTTTCTTCTAATTCATCTCGTGATCCAGGCGATGCTCGTGCTTGTGTGGACTGGTATCCAATCATTTTACTGCTACGACACCTATGAATGGTGGTCGTAGATTCTATAAAATGTCCTTGTTCCGAGAGTAATGGTTGTTGTTATCGGGAATGGCGCGATGAAGAACTTCCACCTCATGTATCAATATTTATCCACAAGCAAAAAATTATAGTGGATGCTCTTCGTCAAGAAAGGAATAATTTTAGGAAGATGGTCGATGATATGGTGGGTAGTAAAGCTGGAAATTTGAATAATGTATCTGCATTGGAGGAGAAAGTTTCAAAATTGGAGTTGAAATTGAAGCAATGGAAAAAGTTTATAATATGGTCATGGGTTGTTTTTGTTATATTTGTGGCTTATAAAAATGATGTAGAGAAGTTGTGTTTTGGTTAGTAGTGTCCAAATATGGTGTCCATAGGAATCTGTTGGTTGTTGTAGCTTACAAAATCTGCAAGATGATGTAGAGAACTTGTTTTTCTTAGTAAGGGTTATGATGTTATGGCTTACCAAATTGCATATTGTTGGCATAGTTGTTTAATGAAGGGAATTTTCAGCTTTTAGTTTGGTTAAATTTGCAGTTGTCTTTGTAGTTGTCTGTATTTTGTATTTCCGTTTTCAATGAATTTCCAGTTTTCATTTCTGTTTTCATTAGTATGTTATGCTCATTGAACTAAAGTACTGCCACAAGAACCAACAATATGTTATGCGTATTCGAAAATAAACAACATCAATACAACAATTTCCACAATCAATAGATAACAAAATCATCAAAAGATAACAAGGCATAGTTATATATAGCCAACAAAATACTTAACAATCACTTGTCACAATGTGTTTCACCCTAATATAAGCCCAACAAAAGATTTTTGAGGTGAATCAATACAAATTTCATAACCGATTCACCACAAAAACAATACATAAGTTATGAATCAGTCATCACAAAAATATAGTTTCGTTTCCTAAGTTAAAATTAGTCATTCAAACACAATTGAGGTCCTTAGATCTTGATCTTCTTAGCCTTCAATTTACCAACTTTTTTTCCCTTTTCTGCCAACAGTTGTCTTGATGTCATTGCTGCTTTGCCTTTCCAAGTGGCTTTTCTTGGTGAATATGGCAAGTTTGCAGGCACATTGACACCAGATTCATCACCCTTGAATGCAATCTTCCTCGTACCAGTTGGCATTTGCCTTAGATTTTTCTTTTGAAGCCTAGTCTTAGCTTCAGATATCACCTTAAGTCTCAAAACTGGATATTCATCTTCATTTTCAGATATTGCATCCCATCCTCGCAGTCATAGTCACCATTCAGAACAACTGATGGTCCCATTGCTGCTGCTGTTGCTGTTGTTGCTGGTTCTGCTGCTGTTTCACTGTGAGTAGAGGTGTTTTGTTGATTAGTGTCTTGGTATGTTGTCTTTGGCCTCATTCCGGGTGTAGGAACAAAAACAAATTCAGAAGTTTGACTATCTTGGGGTGCTGTCAAGGGCATATCTTGTACTTCTTGCGAAGATCCTTCACATTGGAAAAAGTGGCTATGTTTCCCTTTCACCTACAAGATCAAGCAATGAAGGTATCACATTTAAAGTTATTGTAGTTAAAAGTTTTTGAACTTAATAAGAATGGAATGAGTAGCATTACCAAAGGACATTTTCTGATGTTGTGACCTCTCTCACTGTAGTATCCACAAGTCATGACTAAACCTTTTCTTGAAGCTCACCAAACCCCTCTCTCTTCCTTGCCTCATCCTTTTCTCTCTTTCTCTTTACCTTTGGTCGACAAACCATTTTGACAATTTCTGGTGGCTCCATTGCATGATGTGGTTCTACCTTCCAGAATTTGTCACCTCTAACTGGTTGTATTTTATGCATATACACAACCATGTAAGCTTCCTTTGAGTACCACCAATGCATTTCACTCAATGGGTCTTCTTTCTTATCAATTAAACATGTAATTGCATGAAGACAGGGAATTCCTGTCAAGTCCCATGTTCTGCATGTGCACTTCTTTAGTTGTAAATTAACAGTATGCTTCTCTGGACCTTCATGCACTTCATAACCAAAGTCACCATTGAAATCAACTTCACACCTTTGTGCAATTTCTCTGAAATCACCCAATAACTCCATGGCATATGGACTGAATTCATCTCTCAAAGTCCTATATTCATCCTCATGATCTTTTAACATTTTCATTACCTTTCAAACAAGGGAAAACCAATAATCAAACACTATGATAACCATACACAAAATCAGTTAGTTACATAAACCACTAAAACAGTAATTTACCTTGACTCTAATATCTTCTAACATCTTGATTATTGGTTTGTGTCTAGCCTCTAGAATCCATTTGTTGAATGATTCTTTGAAGTTGTTATCAACCATCTGATTCTTGCAAGTTGTGTCAAAATAAGTCCTACACCAGTGTTGTGGAGGGTACCAAATTAGGTCTTT
Source organism: Nicotiana undulata (assembly GCA_005239495.1). Classification (NCBI taxonomy): domain Eukaryota; kingdom Viridiplantae; phylum Streptophyta; class Magnoliopsida; order Solanales; family Solanaceae; genus Nicotiana; species Nicotiana undulata. The sequence continues at coordinate 8,218 of ML275119.1, read as the reverse complement.
AGCAGCTTGTTCAGAAATAGTCCCTAGGGTCCTCAATTGATCCTTGAACTCTTCATCATAAGAGCTCCAAGCACACCACCACAACAACTTTTTCATTTCTACACCCCTCCAACTCTTGCTCCAGTTAGCTTCTATGTGCCTAACACACCATCTGTGATGTGATTTAGGAACCACAGTTGCAACAATATCAATCAAACCCTGCAACAATCAAAACAAACAAGAAGGCTTTTAGTAGTTAAAGTAAACTAACAGTGAAAAACCAAACTGGTGCAAGTTAATTATATTACCCTTTGCATGTCTGAAATGAATGTCACTCCTTCACCATCTCCCAACTCTAAGGAAGATCTCAACAACCCCAGAAACCACTTCCAAGTTTTACCTATTTCTCTATCAACCACTGCCCAAGCAATTGGATAAAAGTGTTTGGCAGAATCTTGTGTCATTGCTACCAGTAAAATTCCTTCGCATTTTCCTTTTAGAAATGTGCCATCCAGAGCTATTAGAGGCCTCAACCCTGCTTTCCATCCACCTTTCAAAGCTTGGAAGCATACATACATTCAAAGAAATCTCCTATTTCCCTCTTCCAAAGCAGCCTTTGATATGTTTATAACCACATCTGTACCAGGGTTACTATCCCTCAACTCTTGAGCATAGGCCTCTAACCTATTATAGTGATCAATGTATCCACCCTCCAACTTCTCTAAGACCATTCTCTTAACCCTCTTCATCTTTGAATAGCTAACATTAAGTCTGAATCTATCCTCCAAGTCCGCCCTCATATCTTTGACTTTGTACTTAGGATTATTTTGAACTTTGTTCTTGAAATAATGGGCTAAAGCATTGGGAGTAGCTCTTCTATTCTGAAATGATGGACCACATTCATGTTTTGTGTTCAAAGTCTTAATCTTAAATCCTTGATATATATTATCCTTGGATATAAAACACACAAAAGGACATCCAATATCACATTTGTACCTAACTCTAGTAGTGTCACTCTTCTTAACTTTAAGGCCCTTCCTATTAGCAACTGCATAGTACCCTACAACTCTTTTAGCTTCAGCCAAGCCTTTAAAACTCATACCCTTCTCCAAGTTTTTATACTTGTCTAGTGTGTCATTAACTTCTTTGTTCTTTTCTCTTATAAACAGTTCTAACTCTTCACTATCATAATCACTAGAGTTAGTTTCATTAGTTTCCTTCTCATCAATTGAATCACAATCAGTTCCAACATCTACTCCTACTGTCAAATCATAAAGTTCATCATGGTGAGTGATGCTAGGAGCTGACACATGTAATTCACCCTCATCTACAGCAAATATTTGAATCTCGTTAAATTGGTTCGACAGTAAAGACTGTAATATTCTAATGTCTGCATCACCCTCAATTAAACAACACCTACCAGAAGGGCATGTTACTAGTAATTGTTTCACCTCACTAAAACCTAACTTTTCAGTATGTTCAGAACAAATGTCTATATAAGACAACAAATCCACATCATAACCTATCAATACATGCTTCCTTCTTTTTAGATACACCACTTGAGGTTCCAACACCCATTTACCCCTATGATTAAAGACCAAATCAACCTTCTCAATCATTCTTCAAAGAAAACAAACGCAAGCCATAAAGAAACAAGAAAAAGGACCCATCAGTAATAAACAAACAGAAAAGTTAAAGAGGGCTACTACCAATAAATGGAGAGGGAGTTAAAGAGGGAACCTACCAATAAAGAGACAGATCAAATACGGCCAAACAAAAGTAAACAAAAGCAAAAACAGTGAATAAACAACTGATATCAACAAACACTTAGACCCCACAAGAAATCAGGCATAAACAATAATAAAACTCCTAAGTCCGGACCAACAAAAAAAGGGAAAGGACCACATGCAATTGAAAATTGAGTAAAAAAAGATAAAAGCTTTGAATAACAACTGGAATCGACAAAAAAAAAACAACCCATACGAATAAATAAACCGGATGTTACCAAAATCTAAGTGGGACCACATGCAACAAAAAAATACTACATAAAGACATCTACTAACATTGAAGACACAACTGAAAAATCACAGAATATCAAAAGCAGTATAATTTGTTTATTTCAAAAACCCTTAAGCAATGCAATATTGACAAAACGGTCTTACTTGAATGGAGAGAAAACTTTAACTTTAAAGAGCAACTTCAATCCATCAACTTCAGTAAAACATTGTCGTAGAAAATCCCAAGAAGTCAAGCTCCAAAATCGCCGACCATCTCACCCTTTTTGCTTAGAGGAGAAGAATGGGTGGAAAATGACCTAGGTCAGGTATTTTTTGGGGGTAAAAGAATGATTATTGGGTCGGGTCGGTAAATTTGGGTTATGCGTGGGGTAAAATCTGGTTTGAATGTGACTTAATTAATAGCCAATCAGAAATGGTCACATGGAATTAATAAAATGTTAAAATAATTCATAACTTACCCGTTAGAATTAAGGGCACAAATATTCCAGATTTTTAACGGTAGGGTCATTCTCAGCAAAATAGGTTAACGAGGGGCATTTCTAGACTTAGAGTTGATACGTTAGGGGCAGGTTTGACCTTTTTCCGTTATTTTTTTCGAGTTTTCGCTTCATGGAGGATGTCCTTAATCGCCCGAATGTATGCCATATGTATACTCTAGCCTCCAAATATCTCCATAGAATTATCTCCCTTGTCACTTTGTCGTATGCAATAAACACCATATGTAAGTCCCCCATTTCTCCTTATAGTGCTCCACCAATACACACCCCTCTTCACCTTCCTCTCTACCACTTTCTCTCAAACTTTCATAGTGTGGCTTAGCTAGTTGATACCCCTATAGTTGTTGCAATTTTGAATAACACCCTTATTCTTGTACAACAGAGTTATTCTACTCCACCTTCACTCTTCGGCCATTTTTTTCATCCTAAAAATTACATTAAATAACCTAGTTAGCCACTCTATACCTGTCTTACCTGCGCTCTTCTCAAATTTCACTAGGATCTCGTCCGACCGCTCTCGCCCCTTCTCGTCATACGCATAGCTCCCTTAACTTCCTCAAACTTTATACACCTGCAATACCCAAACTTTTGACGACTCGCAGAGTGCTATAAATCACCCATCACTATATTCCTGTCATCTCTTCCTTCAAGAGTTTATAAAAGTATGTCTGTCATTTTCGTCTAATGTGCGTCTCTTCTATTAATATTTTGTCTTCCTCGTATTCGATGCACTTTACTTGGTCCAGTTCTCGGGCCCTTCTCTCTCTTGCCTTGGCGAGCCTATACAACTTCTTATCTCCACCTTTGTCCTCTAATTCTATATACAAGCATTCAAACTCGGTTGTTTTGTTGCCTAAATCGATAACTTCGCCTCCTTCTTCGCCATCTTATACTTCTTCCTATTCGTCCTCTTTTCATCGTTGTTTTTGTTATACTAACTTCGCATAAACAACCTTCTTGGCTTCCACTTTTTCCTTTTGATTTCTCACTCGGTATTCTGTATCCACATTGGGGCCCGACTAATCCGAATTAGTGTCGGGAAGTCCCATATTAGGGAGTAAAGCGCTTCCTAACAAAGGCGACTCCATATCCAGGGACTCGAACTCAAGTCCTCTGGTTAAGGATGACTGAGTACTTACCACTCCACCACAACCTTTGTTGGTAGTGAATATGAAACTTAATTTTGCACTATGCCTTGTGAAAAAGGTGTAGTATATTAAATTTGAAATCTAACCTTTATTTTCTTTTTAATTCTTCATCCAAATTGAAAGACATTTTTTACACCAATACTGACCGAAAAGATACAACAACAATTGCAACAAAAGAAAATTAAAGAGAAAAAAAATATTATTTCTTGATTTTTTCAATGTAATAAAAATAAAAAATAAAAAATAATTTTACCGTTAAGAGCATCTCCAACGCTCCCCCATTCCCCAAAATGCAGTCATTTTTTGTCACAATGTGGCCCCAATGCTCCCCATTTTTAGCTGCAAAATGGGGGATGAATAGTGTTACGTCAAATTTGGAGTGACATATTCATCTTCTCCATTACTATTCATCCTTACTTTATTATTATTATTATTATTATTTAACTCTTTTATTTTATCTTTTTATATATACCTAATTATGTTTATGTAATATCTTTATAATATCAATTTTATATCTGAACTTTGGCGTATAATTTTGATAAATTAATTTTTGTGCATTTATTATTTTTATCTAAAATTGTAAGTTAAAATTTTATTATAAGTTATAATTGCACAAAAAATATATAATCATCTCAAAAAATGAATGATGCAAATATAAAATATTAGATGTTGCTAAAAATGAAAGGTGCGAATATAAAATATTAGATGTTGCTAAAATTGAAAAGTGAAAATTGAAAATACATTAAATGAAAATACATTAATGGTTGAGGATGAGCGTGATTTTAATGCACCAATGCAAGGTGATTGGGAATGTCCACCTCCAACAGTAGAAATAGTAGTAGATGAAAATCGCCAATTTGAATAATATTTAGCTCGACACAAAAGAATTAATGACAAAAATGCTCATTTTGCACCTCATAATGCACTAATAGATCATTTATGGGAGCATACCAAAGGTGGTAGTTGAATAGAGCTAACTGGATTGCTTGTGGTGATTCTAATTCGAAGTACTTTCATGCACAATGAAAATTGAGGACAAGCACAAATACCATAAAGTCTATCTATAATGGAATGGGTGAGAAAGTTTCTGATCCTATACTTGTGGAGAAAGAATTTATTGATTTCTTTACAAAGCTTTTGGGAGAAAGTAAGACTACATGCAGATGCCTATACTCAGAGATAATAAGATTAGGACCATGTCTTAATCTACAGCAGAAGGAGGAACTAATCGAATCTATTACTAAGGAGGAGATCCTGAAGGCAGTCAAGGACATGCTCCATGACAAGGCTCCGGGAGTTGATGGTTTCTCAATTGAATTCTTTAAAAGAAACTGGCAGGAAGTGGGTGGTGATACTTATGAGGCTGTAAAGGAATTCTTTGAAACAGGTAAATTGCACAAAGGAATCAGTAGTACTGATGTAACTTTGATACCAAAAGTGCAAAATCCGAGCCATGTCAAAGATTACAGACCTATAGCTTGCTGCATAACTTTATACAAGATCATCACCAAGGTGCTTACTGCTAGACTTAAAGAGTAATAGGCGGACTTGTGGGGAATTCACAATCAGCTTTCATTGAAGGGAGGGGCATCACAGACAATATCTTATTCACTCATGAACTCTTCAAAGGCTACAACAGGAAAGGTATATCCCATAGATGTGTTCTTAAAGCGGATTTGAGGAAAGCATACGATACAGTTGAATGGTGTTTTTTTTAGAAAGATTAATGATTGATCTGGGCTTTCCTTACAAGTTCATAAGGTGGGTGATGGAATGTGTAACTTCAGTCACATACTCACTCAACATTAATGGGGGGCTAACAACACCATTCAAAAGAAAGAGGGGAATAAGGCAGGGGGACCCAATGTCTCCCTATCTGTTTGTAATGGCTATGGAATATCTGCATAGGGAGTTTATGCATTTGATGAAGAATAGTGAGTTTAAATTCCACCCTAGATGTAAGAAATTGGATGCAGTTCATATTTGCTTTGCAGACGACTTGCTGATGTTTTGCAAGGCTGATCTCACATCTGTAAGGCTACTCAAACAGACACTTAATAATTTTACTATGGTGTCTGGGTTGGAAGTAAATGCAGAAAAAAGTTCCATCTACTTAGCAGGAGTTTCAGAATACCAAAAGGAGAGTATCATGCAGGAGTTGGGATTATCTGAAGGAGCTTTGCCATTTAAATACTTAGGAGTTCCACTAGCATCAAAAAAGCTGACCATTGTTCAATGTTGGCCACTAGTGGAAATCATAACTCAGAAAATTAATTGCTGGACATCAAGGCTATTATCATATGCAGGACGAGTTCAATTAATTAAGGCAATCTTTTTTGGGGTACAGGCATATTGGACTCAAATTTTCTTGCTGCCGAAAAAAGTGATGAAGATGGTTGAGGCAATATGTAGATCCTTTTTGTGGACTGGCTCAGCAACAGTTTCAAAGAAGGCGTTGGTTTCCTGGGATAATATATGCCTTCCATAGAGTGCAGGTGGGTTAAATGTCATTAACATGTCCTATTGGAATAGAGCTGCTATTGCAAAACATTTGTGGGCAATGGCAAAGAAAAAGGATTGTCTGTGGATAAAATGGATGCACACTTTTTACATAAGGAATTCTGGGCTGGAAAATATGGCCACACCTAGGAGTGCAGCCTGGGTGGTTAGGAAGATATTTGACACTCGAAGATTGATCAGTGAAGTTCAAGGTATCCAGGGGGATTTACAAGATAGATTGATCCAATTACAAAGAGGTGATGTGTTTAGCATAAGGAAACTATACATGCTTCAATATCCTCAACTCCAGAAGGTATCTTGGAAGGGGTATTATACTGCAACCACAACTGCATCCAAGGTTTAAATTCATTTTGTGGCTTGCTTTACACAGAAGGTTAGCAACAGTGGAAAGGCTGATGAAATTTGGAATTAAAGTTCCAAGTCAGTGTGTGTTTTGTAAACATGATGAAGAGACATTTGACCACCTATATTTCAACTATTCCTGGACAAATGAGCTATGGGTGAGGTTGATGAATTGGCTGGGACACAACAGACGTGTTTGTGACTGGCAGAGTGAGGTGCATTGGATAAGTAACGAAGAAAAACAGAGAAATGGGCATAGTGCGATAATCACCTGTGTTTTTGGTATGATGGTTTACATCATATCGAGAAAAAGGAACAAATTACGATTCCAAGGGAGCACTGTGATGGTAAATAGCCTATGCAAGGAAATTGCAACCCATATACACACGCGAGGAGTACGATAAAGAAGTGGAAGGCTGCTCTAGCGAAGATAAACTGCTATCCATAGTTTGCAATGTTGTAATAGCAAATTAGTTTGTCTGTGTAGTCTGTGTAGTGTTGTTGGATTGTAGGGTACCTAGTCGATGTAGAATTCTTAAGCTAGAGTTGAGGTAATAGAAGGAGTATAGATGGTCAGCATCTATTGATCTGCATTGTAATAGTTTTTTTCTCCAGAAATGAATATGAGAACTATTTACAAAAAAAATAAAATAAATATATATATATGTAATATTTAATCAGAATTTTACCATAATGTGATATGTATTTAATTATTTTGTATCTCAATGATTTCGCTTTTATTTGAACTATCCGTTAATATATATATAATCTATAATATTTGCTTATATATTATATTATTTAAAAATTTATTGTATAAAATAATTTTATATTAAATTATATGGGATGGACATGTAACAAAGACTAAAAAGAAAAAAATTCTTTAATAAAAATAAAATTATAAAATTTAAATAAAAAATAATAATATAATAATAAAGAGAGAAGAATAAAATTGAATACTTTGTTTTTAGAGTAAAAAAATGGAATAATGGTTGATATAACCTCTCTCTATTTTAGAATTTAAAAATGGAGGCGGAGAGGGTCTAACAGTTTGTTTGGATGGTTGTTTCACATCGTTCCATTATGTAGCATATCGTATTGTATTGCATTATATTGTACTGTATCATTTGATGAATACAATGTTTGGATAGATTATATCGTTTTCCGTTGTTTCATGATATCATGCACCAATAGTATGAAGAATAAATTTTGTAATATTATAAAGAAAAATTATGGTACGAAATAAATTTAATATATAAAAAGGTAGAGTAAATGATAAAATAAAATTATTTAATAATAGTAAAGGGTGTGATGAGATAAAAAGACAAGATAACGACGCAACCATACCAAACCGGTCGTTACATAAAGTGGCACATTTCGTCGTTACGTAACGACGAATTTAACAATACGATACAATAAAATTTGAGTATAACAACCAAAACAAACATCGTATTTTAAGTTACAATACGATACAATCCAGTTACTAACGACCATCCAAAGAAGCTCTAAGAGGGTGTTTGGATGGGCTTAAAAGCTGGTCAAATCAGCTTTTAAGCACTTTTTTATTAAATGGAGTGTTTGGCAAAAAAAAAACTGCTTAAAAAAAGTTAAAAAGTGCTTAAAAAAAGTCAAAAGCAAGAAATTGGTTGATCCTAACTTTTTTTATTTTGGCTTAAAAGCCATTTTAGTTTGACCAATAAAATTACTCTTTTGTCCC
>ML275118.1:3199-15201 GCA_005239495.1 Nicotiana undulata | reverse complement strand
GGTGGTTTGCTTCAGAGGTTAGATATTCCAGAATGGAAATGGGAGAGGATTACTATGGACTTCATAGTTGGGCTTCCACGGACTTCGAAGGGTTTTGATGCTATTTGGGTGATTGTTGATAGATTGACCAAGTCCGCGCACTTCATTCCTGTCATTACTACTTATACTTCAGAGCGGTTAGCTGGTATTTACATTAAGGAGATTGTCCGGTTGCATGGAGTTCCGATTTATATTATTTCTGACAGAGGTATTCAGTTAACATCTCAGCTTTGGAGAGCTGTACAAAGAGGTATGGGTACTGATGTAGAGTTGAGCACTGCATTTCACCCTCAGACCGACGGGCAGTCGGAACAGACTATTCAGATATTGGAAGATATGTTACGGGCTTGTGTGATTGATTTTGGTGGTTCATGGGATCAGTTTCTGCCATTAGCGGAGTTTGCATATAATAACAGCTATCAGTCCAGTATTCAGATGGCCCCGTACGAGGCCTTATATGGTAGGAGGTGTAGATCTCCGGTTGGCTGGTTCGAGCCTGGTGAGGCTAAGTTGTTGGGCACGGATTTGATTCAGGATGCGTTGGAGAAGGTGAAGTTGATTCAGGAGAGACTTCGCACGGCGCAGTCTAGACAGAAGAGTTATGCGGACCGGAAGGTTCGGGATGTATCATTTATGGAAGGTGAGAAGGTACTGCTAAAAGTATCACCCATGAAAGGTGTTATGAGGTTCGGAAAGAGAGGAAAGTTGAGTCCTCGGTTTATTGGTCCTTTTGAGGTACTTCAGAAGGTTGGAGAGGTGGCTTATAGACTTGCTTTGCCGCCCATCTTGTCGAGTGTTCATCCGGTGTTTCATGTGTCGATGCTCAGAAAATACGTTGGCGATCCGTCCCATGTATTAGACTTCAGCACAGTTCAGCTCGAGGGTGATATGTCATACGAGGTTGAGCCAGTAGCTATTTTAGCTCGTGATGTGAGAAAGCTGAGATCTAAGGACATAGAATCAGTGAAGGTGCAGTGGAGAGGTCAGCCAGTAGAGGGGGCTACTTGGGAGACCGAGTGGGAAATGCAGAGCAAGTATCCTCACTTGTTTGGGACTCCAGGTATGTCTCTAGACTCGTTCGAGGACAAACGTTTGTTTAAGAGGGGGAGAATGTAACGCCCCGGTCTGTCGTTACGAGAAAACCTTCATCATAATTGTTGCTATTGACTTATTATAGATTGGTTATTCTATTATTAATGTGTTAGAGTTGATAGTCTTGGAATCGAAATAATTAAATGAGAATTCAGACACTTAGTCCTTAAGGAATAGCCTTAAAATGGGAAAAGTCAACTAAGAGTTGAATTATTGGTAAATGACCTCGGAATGCGGACTTTATGGCTCGGATAGCTTCGTTAGGTGATTTGGGACTTATGAGTGTGTTCATAATAATTTTGTGATGTCCGGTGTAGAATTAGGCTTGAATTGGTGAAAATTAGTTTTTGGCGATTCCGGACGGCAGTAGAAAATAGGCTATCGGGGTCAAAATGAAATTCCAACAGTTGGAACAGGTTAGTAATGTCATTTTGGACTTGTCTGCAAAATTTCAGGTCAATCGGAGTTGATTTGGATAGTTTCGGCATCATTGGTGAATTTTAGAAATATCAAAGTTCTTAGGCTTGAATCCGATGCAAAATTGGAGTTTTGATGATAGTTTTGGTGTTTTGAGAGTGCAACTAAGTTTGAATGATGTTATGGGATATGTTTGTAAGTTTTGTTGGGGTCCCGAGGGCCTCGGGTGTGTTTCGGATGGTAAACAGAGTGTGTTCGGCCTTAGAAGATATGTTGTTGCTGCTGCAATTTCTGTTGCTGGTTTCCTTCTAAGCGATCGCGGGAGGGTGTTTGCGATCGCGTAGGGTTAGATGGGGAATGGCAGATTTTTTTCTATCGCGATCGCATGGAGGAGGTCGCGATCGCATGAGTTGAGCAGGGTGTGTAGTGCGATCGCGTAGTGGAGTTCGCGATCGCGTAGAGTAGTTGGGCGCGTGAGGGAGCAGCTGATGGTGTATCGCGATCGCATGGTCGTGGTTGCGATCGCGTGAGTTTGGGCTAGGGTGAAGCGCGATCGCGTGACTAATGTTGCGATCGCGTAGTGTTACAATTTGAGGTAGCTATTTTGTTCTTCGCGATCGCTTGCATTTTCCCGCGATCGCATTGAACAAAGAACTGGGCAGTTAAATAATATTTCCTCCGCGACCTAAACCCCTTTTTACACCATTGTTGTATGGAAAAGTGCTCTTGGGGGAGATTTTGAAGAGGTAAATCCTTGTTCTTCATTGAGGTAAGTGTTCTAGTCATTAAAACACGATTATGGGTGATTATAGACCATAATCCCAGCCTAAACATTCATGAAAAACAGTAGAAAAATAGGATTTTGGGGCATGAGATTATGAGACCTTCAAGGGTCGATTTGAGGGGTCAAACGGACTCCGATTTTGGTGAGCGTCCAAAGCTTCTTCATTTCCCTTTCTTGTTTAGCTTTAGCATTTGATTCAGAGATATACATTATAGTTTTAGCAGAGTTAGATTTATTTATTCGTAGATGCTCATGACTATTGACTCCAGTTCTTGGGAGGTGGTTTAGAATATTATGGGGACGCTAAGACGTATTTATATTATTTATGATATGGTTGCTTGCTGATTATTTAATTGTGAACTGTTAAAATTCAACAAAAGCGTAGTAATGTGATGGTTGGCTAGCCTAGTTCCACGATAGGCGCCATCATGGCATGTTAGGATTTGGGGTCGTGACACATTGATTCTTCATTTATATCACTTATTATATAGATAAAAAATATATTCATAATATCAAATTGTTCAAAACCTTACACCGCTGAACGGAACTTAAATTCTCAAAACGACCGATCAGATTGTTACATAAATATGCTATGGGACAATGAATTTCTAATGCGAGCTATTAATAAGAAAGGCCTAAAGAGTTATTAATAAAAAATCTCCATATCACTGACATAAAATTTGTATAGAAAATATGCATACTCCATTTTGGATAAGTGACAATATATAATATAGTAATTAATAGGTATGCAGACAAACAAAAAGGTTTTAATCCTCTCCTTGAAGCTGATGATATGCATTTCAGCAAAGTCACTGGCTTCTCAATAATGCTAGCTCATACCATATTCTTCAGTACGTGTCAGTGTTGGGAATATATCAAACCACTATTGCCGGTTGCCTTTCACCCAATCAAATTTCACACGTGGTTGAAGAATAAAGACAAAATGGACGTTAAAACAACTTTTCTCCCGGAAAAAAACAACTTTGAAAGAGAGCTGGCAAGCGTTAAAACTTTGAAACCCTCCAAATCTCACTCACTTCTCTATCGAAAAAATTAATCCTTTAGCATTCAGTCCTCCTTCAACAAAGGAAAAATGGACGGGCAAAAAAGAAAGGCAACAACAAGGTGTCATGAGTAAACTTGAACAATAATGTTTGGATTATATTTGAAAAATTAAGCACCATTATTATTATTATTATTATTATTATTATTATTATTATTATTATTATTATTATTATTATTATTATTATTATTATTATTATTATTATTATTATTATTATTATTATTATTATTATTATTATTATTATTATTATTATTATTATTATTATTATTATTATTATTATTATTATTATTATTATTATTATTATTATTATTATTATTATTATTATTATTATTATTATTATTATTATTATTATTATCGTTGTTGTTGTTGTTGTTGTTGTTGTTGTTGTTGCTGGCAAGCGTTAAAACTTTAAAACCTTAAAACCCTCCAAATCTCACTCACTTCTCTATCGAAAAAAAAATCCTTTAGCATCCATTCCTCCTTCAACTAAGAAAAAATGGACGGGCAAAAATGAAAGGCAACAACAAGGTGTCATGAGTTAACTTGAACGATAGTGTTTGGATTATATTTGAAAAACTAAGTACCATTATTATTATTATTATTATTATTATTATTATTATTATTGTTGTTGTTGTTGTTGTTGTTGTTGTTGTTGTTGCTGGCAAACATTAAAACTTTGAAACTCTCCAAATCTCACTCACTTCTCTATCGGAAAAAAATGCGTTAAAATTAATTTGGTATCAGAGCTACTTGGACTTCTTGGCTTCTTGAAAATAAGTCCAAATATTTGGACTTGAGCACTAACACATGATCTTGGCCAAAATTAATAAAATGTAACATTTATTCTTCATTTACATCACTTATTATTTAGTTAAGGTGAAGAAATAATCAAAATTTGCACGATATTTTTCTCAAGTAATTGTCCTTTAATTTTAACTTTCGATATTGAGAGGAGAAAAAATAAAAATTAGTTCTGATAATATTAAAGGATTTAATATGCACAAAGATATTTTTATAGGATAGCTTTAGACCGACTCTCACACTTTAGGGATCATTTATGTCATTAATTATCTAGTGCTTTTTGTGTAAAGGTTATTTTTTGGGATAATGGGTTAAAACATGAGTCACGTTGTTGTTATAAAACAAACAAAAGTAACTTTGTTAAGTCATTTTTATAACTTGAATCTCCAACAAATTAACTTAACTTTAAGTATATGCTAAAAATGATTTAGGCAATGAATATATTACAATTGAGAGATATCTTTTTTTTGTAAGTAAAACCTAAAATTAAAGGCTGAGCAATAACAAAGCTTTTCAATCTCAATGCTACAATTTTCTTTGTAAAGAAGAGAGAGAGAAAGAGATAGTATATTAGAAACTCAAAAAGTGTATTTCTCTCTTTTGAATAAGTGATAAATGGTACGTACGGAGACAAAACAAAATAGTATAAAAAGAGTAAGCAAAAAGTTGTATTTCAATTCTAGATGAGATGCGTGTTACGCAAATGTGAAAAGACATACTCCTAGCCATTTGCTCTTTTCTTTTTGGGTACGTAAAAGGAAGCACTCAGCATCTAAAAGAAGAAACATACAGTAGAACTCTCTCTCTTTCTCTCTCTCTGACTTGAGTCTTGAATTAAGTTAGTTTCCGTTGGTCAATATTAAAATTAGCATATGAAAAATGTGAAGTTTACATTTACATAAATTTTTAAAAAAAAACAAGATGTACTGTTATGTGTATGATCGGTTCAAATACTCAGGGACGGATTTACCTTAATTTGCAATAGAGTATTTTTCTCTATTTTGTTTTCTGTATCCTTGTTTTTGGTTCCAAGCAAGGTGGTGAGTCTTTATCTTGTTTTCAATTGTGTGTGGTGTTTCTTTATCATGTTAATTGATTCCAAGTGGTGACTTTCGAAACTTGGTTAGTTCTTGATCTTTAAAGAACACGTTTCTTGATCCAAATTTGTTCTTTTGATATCATCCATTTATAACTTCCATTGAACTGGTGCAGCAGCGTTATTTACTTGTTTTCAACGAGTGAATAGTCTTTCTTATAGTTCAGATCGCCATCTTTCATCTCGTTTTTGAATCATCAGATTTTAAGTCCTAGGACTTGAGATACGTTGTTTCTTGAATTTGGCGCACACAACCACATTTTTGTTTCAAGATCTTGATCCTGGTCGGTTGGTTATTTGTTAATTCGAAGAATCACATCAATTTGGTATCAGCGCTTCTTGGACTTCTTGCGCTTCTTGTAAATAAGTCCAAATGTTTAGACTTGAGCACTAACATATGATCTTGGCCAAAATTAATAAAATGTAACATTGATTCTTCATTTACAACACTTATTATATAGTTAAATAATATTTAGTTAAGGTGAAGAAACCATCAGAATTTGCACAATATTTTTCTCAAGTAATTGTCCTTTAATTTTAACTTTCGATATTTTTATAGGATAGCTTTAAACTGACTCTCACACTTTAGGGATCATTTATGTGATTAATAATCTAGTGATTTTTGTGTAAGGATTATTTTTGTCATAACCCAAAATCCATTAAGGTCGTGATGGCGCCGAACACCACTGTCAGTAAAGCCAATCCTTAAATAGTTAAGCCAAATTTCCTGTTTTAGTATTTTTTTTGAAATCATTACCTTTCACTTACAGCCCAACGAGCAAATGGAAATTTATTAAATAAATACGATAGGTAAACAATTTAATTTATTAGAGAAAATCCCAAACACATCCCAGAACCCAGTGTCACAAGCACATGAGCAATTTCTAAGAATTTTACAAAATACTACAAAGCTTTTCCGGAATACAGTTGGACAAGGAAAATTAAAATAAAATGAATACAATACGAGGGATACTTTGTCAGCTGCGGATTGCCTCCGAATGATGCAGCTCGCCTAAGTCTCCAAACCAGCCACGTCGCTATGAAAGTACCTGTGCAATAAAAATGCACAGCAAGTGTAGCATGAGTACGAAAATAACGTGTACTCAGTAAGTATCCCGTATAACCTCAGAGAGGTAGTGACGAGAAGTTCACTTGACACTCACTAGGGTCCAACAATATAATTTAACAATATATGACATCAGCAAAAGGCATACGAGAGTAATAAAATCAAGAAATTTTAAATGTAACTGCAGTTCAATAAACACTGGAAGTAAATAAATAATTTCTACTTTATTTTCCCCCAAATATCTGTCAAGTCTTTATCCATGAAATCGTTTAACAATTTATCATGCGCATACAGGATAAGGACAACCGGCCTGAGCCATAAAAATAATCATTTTTGTGCACTGCCGAGGGTCGAACGGCCCGAATCATAAGTGCATCTTTGCCATAAAATAATCATATCTATGCACTGCCGAGGGTCGAACGGCCTGAACCATAAGTGCATCTTTCAAGCCGCCGTGGCGTACGGCCCGCTCCCATGAGAGTTGGGGAGATAACACTCCGCTCGCGGAATGTAAATTGCGAAGCGGTCACATGCACACACAATATTCTTCATAAATTAATTTTCAGTGAACAATTCCTTAAAATTACCAATTTTTGTGATCTCAGGGAAACCAAAGTTTCACATAACATAAATTCATAAAGCATATAATTCACTTCTAGAAAGAACACAAGGCATGATGTGGGTCCTAGACTACCCGGACATGGCATAACAATAGCTAAGCACGAATTCCCGTCACCTCGTGCATACGTAGCCCCCGCAAATAGTAACATATATTCATTTAGTTCACCTATGGGGACAATTCCCCCTCACAAAGTTAGAAAGGAGACTTACCTCGCTCATGTAATGACCCGACCGGTCATCTTGAGCTCTAGTGCGTCGTTCAGCGGTTTGAAGTCACGAGCAACTTTGTTTCAGGTATTGTGACTTGTAGGTGTGGTCGGAATTCGATAATTTTTATATGGTTGAACTCGTATCGAAATGGGTTGTCGGATTTTGTGAGTTTCGTCGGATTCCGGGCACGTGGGCCCAAGGGCAATTTTGTCAACTTTTCCGAGCGGAGTTAGGAATTTATACAAATTGAATTGTTATAAGTATTAGAGTATATATTTATTGGTTTGCCCATTATTTGGATAGTTTTTGGGCGCGGTGCATCAATTTGAGTCGTCGGAAGGGCTTGGAGGCCGGTTATAAATCTTCGGAGCGAGGTAAGTCTCCTTTCTAACCTTGTAAGAGGGAATTGTCCCCATCAGTGAAATAATAAAATATGTGCTACTATTTGTGGGGGCTACGTACGCACGAGGTGACGTGAGTCCGTGCGTAGCTACTATTATGCTTATGTTCGGGTAGTCTAGGACACAAAAACATGTTTTAATTGCCGTATTTGTAACTTTACTGATTAAATTAAAATGTTTAAACCCTATCGAACTTGGTAAATGAATTTCTAGAAAAAGATTTAAATACTATCTTCGCGACCATTAAAAGAGAAATTATCACTTTCCTTGGGTAATTGTTTTCCTGATAAAGCATGAATTTACTGTCTGAATATGTGTATATGTGAGTACCTGAGTCGCATGTATGATTCGTGAGCAGGGTAACTCTATTATTTATATATGACCGCGTCGCATGATCGATTCACAAGCGGGGTAATAGATGCATCTATGGTTCGAGCCGTTCGACCCTTCGACAGTGCACATTTTATTATTGTTGGTTCGCGTCGTTCGACCCTCGGCATTGCTTGCGCATGATATTTGATGCGTAATTTTTGTGATTTTTACCTGATTACTGGCCTGGAAATTATAAATTGTCAACTGAAATGACGAAGATTTAAAATTTTAAATGTGAAAGAAGTTGTAATTTCCTATCACTACTTGTTAAATTGCCTATGATATCCATGCTTAGTGTCCCCCTTGATTTTAACAAATTGACCTCTAGCAAGTGTCAAATTCGACCTCTCGTCACTACCTCTTCGAGGTTAGGCGGGATACTTACTGAGTACACATTGGTTTCGTACTCATACTACACTTGTTGTGCATTTGCTGTTGTGCGTAGAATCCTCTAACACTTGTCCAAGAAGGCCTGGGCATCCTCACCCTCTGTGCCACTGAAGGTCGGAGGCTGGAGTCTACTGAACCTCTCCAACCTACACTGCTCATCATCAGCTAAAGTTGGGACCACATAATCCTGTACCAGAGAAATCTGCTGCACAAGAGCTACCCCAGTTGTCTGAAGTCCCCGGGTGAACTGCTCAGGTGTCCGGGAAGCTGTAGTCTGAATGCCTCCCCCGGCCTGAGAAGTAGTTGCAGTAGTGGACAAAGCGACGGCTTGTGCCAAGCTGGTGCACACCGTCAAAATATGGGCTAGGGTCTCCTAAAGACCCGGAATCACAATGGGCACTGCTGGTGCCTGAGCCTGCCCCGCTGGAATCTCAGCTGCGGGGGCCTGATCTTGAACAATGGGAGGGTCCACAGGTGCTGTCCCGGCTGCACCCCTCCCTCTGCCACGGCCTCGGCCATGGCCTCGGCCTCTAGCCGGTCCTGTTGGTGTCTGATCACCACTATCGGTAGCACGAGTCCTCACCATCTGTGAGAGAATGAAAACAACATACGTTTAGTTCCATAGTTCAACAGAGTCGCACGAGAGAAGTCAAAGATGTGGAAGTTTCCTAAGGGTTCTGTAGCCTCTCGAAGATAAGTACAGACGTCTCCGTATCGATCCGCAAGACTCTACTAAACCCGCTCATGACTGGTGAGACCTATTCAACCTAGGGCTCTGATACCAACTTGTCACGACCCAATTTCGGAGTCGTGATGGCGCTTGTCGTGAAACCAGGCCAGCCACCTATTGTAACTAGTCCTGAACCGTTTATTAAGTAAATTACCATTTTTCAACTGTCTGAAGTTAAATATACTAAAGATCTGTATTTAAGAGAAGCTTATGAAATTAAAAAACCCAAAATCCACAACTTCTGGATCCGGTGTCACACAGTCATGAGCTGCTAATACATAATACAATCTGAAAAGAGATGACCAACATAGTCTAAAAATAAATGTAACAGGTAGAAGAGAAAGAGATGACGAGATCAAGATCGCCAACTGCTACCTCGTCAACTTTGATGAAACTGTTGTTATTCACTGTCCAGAGCTGAACCTCGGTGTACCTGGATCTGCACACAAGGTGCAAGGGGTAACGTGAGTACACCAACTCAGTAATAACGAACTACGACCTGAGAGGTAGTGACGGACTAAACCTCCTATAATTTTGAACAACAATATAAAACTTGGACATGACAGTAATATATCAGAAAATAAACAAGATGCATCGCTTTATGTCAGTAGCCTGCACGCCCGCATGAATTCTTACAGAATCAAGGATAATGTGTAATCAATAATCAAACTCTCATAAGGTGGTCCACTCAGTACTAGAATCTGGCCTTCCGGCCCAGGGAAAATCCAGCCCAAAATATGTACATAAACACAGTGACATAGTCACTCAGTACTGAGGAAAAAGGCCAATCCAGCCCCACGGAGAAGATCCATCTCCGAAACGTGAACAACACGGAGAAGATCCATCTCCGGAACATAAAACACCACGGAGAAGATCCATCTCCGGAACATAACATTCGGACAAGATCCATGTCCA
The DNA here is from genome assembly GCA_005239495.1 of Nicotiana undulata. Lineage (NCBI taxonomy): Eukaryota > Viridiplantae > Streptophyta > Magnoliopsida > Solanales > Solanaceae > Nicotiana > Nicotiana undulata. The sequence goes on along the minus strand of ML275118.1, from coordinate 5,204 downwards.
GGGAAGATCCATCCCTAAATACCTGTACGCTCACTGGGGGTGTAAAGACTCTGGAGGGGCTCCTATAAGCCCAAGCGCTATATCAAGCCAACGAAGGCATGATTCAATGATAGCTGCGGTGTGCAGTCCAATCTCATAACTGTCTCAATACCAGGCTCTCGGCCTCACTCAGTCAATACCTTTCCAGTCTCACTCATATGGCTCACAGATGTATATATCAACCCAAACAATGATAAATATGCATGTAAATAACAATTTCTGAGACTGAGGCATGAACATATACTATAACAGGACTGAGTACATGGAAACAATAATCATAAACATAGACAGCAATAATCGACCGTTCCGGTCTGAACATATCGGCGTAAAGCGTTAACATTTATACTTAGCATGATTCTATTGCGTTCAAAGTAAACACAACCTTCACAGTTCCAATATCAACCTGAGCTAACCATTAGGTAGTGCCGTGGGATGAGCCCGGCTACAAATATCCGGTGTACGCTCGCATGCCCGTCACTTGGCAGATGCGTCACCTTAATTAATATCAAATATCAGATAACTTGGGGTTTCGAACCCTCAGTTCCAAGTTTGGAAGTGTTACTTACCTCAAAACCGGCTATAACACTACTCTGCAGTGCCCTTGCCTCTAAATTCGGCCCCCGAGTGCTCCAAATCTACCAACAATCAGATGAATATCATCATAATATGCTAAGGAACTAATCCCAATCGAAACTTATTAAAAATACTCAAAAATCCCGAAATTGGTCAAACCCGACCCCCGGGCCCACGTCTCGGAATTTGGAAAAATTTACAAAACCGAAATCCTTGACTTCACCCGAGTCTACCCATATCAAATTTACAAAAATCCAACCACAATTACCCCTTCAAATCATCAAAAGGATCTCCCAACTTTTCTTCCCATTTTTCTCAATTTCTACTTTGATTCCACAAATTACATGGAAATAATCAATACTAATTCGTGAAATTAGACCAAAAACGATCAAGGAATACTTACCACAAGACTCCCGCTGAAAATCTCTCCAAAATCTCCCTTCTCCCGAGCTCTCTATTGGGGTTTTGAAAAATGGCTAAAAACCCTCGTTTTGAAACTTAACTTAAACTTTCTGCCCAGGCTTTCCGCACATACGGCAGTTTCTTCGCACCTGCGCTTAGGAAGACCGCACCTGCGGAAAATCCCAAGTCCTCAACTTCCGCACCTGCGATCGACCTCCTGCACCTGCGGCCTCGCAGGTGTGACAATTTCCTCACTCCTGCGGACCACTCCCCACTCATCCAAATCTCGCACTTGCGGAGCCAAGTCCACTCCTGTGGAACCGCACCTGTGGCTCCCTATCCGCAGTTGCGAAAACACTAGCACCAGCAGCTGAAGCTGCATTTTACCAAGTCCAAAATCCCCGCTCACCATCTGAAATCAATCCCGAGCCCCTCGGGACCCCAACCGAATATACCAACCCATCCTAAATGATCATTAGAACTTAGTCGGGCCTTCGGAACACCAAAAACAACATCAAAACTCCAAAAACTCGTCGAATTCAAGCCTATGAACATTGAAGTTTCTAAATTCCACCAACGATGCCGAAACTACCCAAAACAACTCCGATTGACCTGAAAATTTGCAGACACATCCAAAATGACATTACGAACCTGTTCCAACTATCGGAATTCCATTCTGACCCCGATAGCCTATAGAATTGAGGAAATTGAGTTCTTACGATTGAGCTCTACCACACGATCTAGAGTAAGAAGAAAGAGTAACAGTCCTAAATGCCCTGTAGCCTCTTGCTTATAAGTGTGGTGCACAACACACCCATAAACAAGACTCTACTAGACACGGCTCATAGACAACCACTAGGACAGACCTGCTCTGATACCATTTTTGTCACGACCCAAACTGGAGGATCATGACTAGCACCCGGGCCATACTTGCTGAGCACCAACGTACATTTTATCTTACCTTCTTATTATCTTTAAGGAATAACGAGAT
>ML275117.1:22019-87417 GCA_005239495.1 Nicotiana undulata | reverse complement strand
CTTAACTTTTGAACTTGGAACTCAAACTTCAGGACCAAGCGTCCTTAACTTTTGAACTTGTAAGTCAAATTTAAAGACCTATTGTCCTAAACTTTTGATCTTGTAATTGTAAGTTAAATACTGCATGTCCTTAACTTTTGAACTTGTTAGTATAAATTAAGGACCAAGTGTCCTTAACTTTTGAACTTGGAATTCAAAGTTAAGGACCAAGTGTCCTTAACTTTTGAACTTGGAATTCAAAGTTAAGGACCAAGTGTCCTTAACTTTTGAACTTGGAATTCAAAGTTAAGGACCAAGTGTCCTTAACTTTTGAACTTGTAAGTCAAAGTTCAGGACCAAGTGTCCTTAACTTTTGAACTTGGAACTCAAAGTTAAGGACCAAGTGTCCTTAACTTTTGAACTTGTAACTCAAAGTTAAGGACCAAGTGTCCTTAACTTTTGAACTTGAAACTTGAGTTCAGGACTAAGTGTCCTTAACTTTTTAACTTGTAACTCAAAGTTAAGGACCAAGTGTCCTTAATTTTGGAACTTGAAACTTGAAGTTCAGGACCAAGTATCCTTAACTTTTAAACTTGGAACTCAAAGTTAAGGACCAAATGTCCTTAACTTTTGAACTTGAAACTTGAAGTTCAAGACCAAGTGTCCTTAACTTTTAACTTGTAACTCAAAGTTAACGTCCAAGTGTCCTTAACTTTTGAACTTGGAATTCAAAGTTAAGGACCTATTATCATTAACTTTTGAACTTGGAACTCAAACTTCAGGACCTATTGTCCTTAACTTTTGAACTTGTAACTATAAGTTGAGGACCCATTCTCCTTAACTTTTGAGCTTGTTAGTCTAAGTTCTGGACCAAGTGTCCTTAACTTTTGAAATGCTTGTTTCCATGCCAATAATTCCAAGATCTTTGGTTACAACGTAGAGACTTAAATATATGTAATTAGAGTAAATAAAGTGAAAACTCAAATTGGTGAATTCTCGTTCAAATGGTCTAACACATTCTGTTGTGACCTTGCACATTTGCCTTTTTCTTTAAAATGTCAATAAAAATGACATTCTGATAGAAAGCAAAGCAGAATGAAAAAAAAGGGTAAAAATGTCTCATGGAAAAAAAACGAAATTGAGGATATCTCCTAGAAAGAAAACGAAAAACGAGTGGGTATCGAACTTGAGAGAGAAGCGAGAGTTTGGGAAGAAAAACAATGGAAGAAAGGGTAAAAATGTCTTCTCATATTAATTTTAATAGAATAGTGACTATTTTTGCTCAACATTAAAATTGATGGATAAAAAATAAATATCACCTTAAATAGTGGCTACCCCACGCCATAAATAAAGAACCACATGTGAACTTGGCTTATATCCAGACTGGAATCATTTAACACATGTAATAAGCATTAAGCATTTTGAGAATATATTTAAATAACCATGCCTCCAAAATATTTCCAAAAACATAAGATGAAAGTAAAAGAAAGCAGAAATCTAAATATAAAATACTGATGCTTATTAACTTCAAAGAGTACCAACTGGGATGGAAGATCTAATTTCTTTTTCTTTCCTCCTGCTCCCCCCCCCCCCCCCCCCCCCCCCTCCCACCAAGATCCTAAAATGTTGTATCGTATTGACAAAAGCGAGGGATTCACCTACTTCTCGTCGAACATCATTCCCATACCGGGGACAAGGGCCCTGAATTAGTGAGGCGAAAGCAGCTTTCTCACATTTACAGTAGTTTTTTTTTTTTTTTTACAAATCAGAATCAAGCATAATGCCCATTATCTATCATGTCCAAGTCCCAATTTATGCACTTTAGCTTCTCCAATATCAGAGGTCATTATAGTTTCATACGCTAAATTGTTTTTGAGTAATAGCATAGGAACTCCACCGAGCATATAGCCTATTCCATTCCTCCTACCCTAACCCTTTGACTAATTGTTCCTCAGAATTCCCTCAAATTCAACAACTAAGCTAATCAGAGGGCTGAATTATATAGTATATACTGAGAGTCCTCAGCAAAGCAAAGAAATAGCAAACTTCATAATTCAGATAGGAACCTTTCAGTCTCCTTCCCTCCTTCCCATCATATATATTTTTCATTTCATTGATTGATCCCAGCCCCATAAAAATTGCACTGAAGTCGTCTCCACTGACTACGTTCTAATAGTTTGATTGAAACCTCATCTTTCGACATGTATTCATAAATCATTGTGCTTTATGGATTCAAGCATCTTAATAATGCTGTTAATGAATGCAACTTCTGCCAACCACACGGATACTAACTAAGCTTAATATCAGTAGTGCAAATTAGTTCTTCAGGAACTAAATTAGAAAGAGATGAGGGTATAATAAGAATAAAGACAAATATAACATGACAGCACGAATGCTTAAAATCAACTCATTGCACATGATATCAAGAAGGCTTACTATCTGCAAACAGTTTCTCTTTGTTGCTAGCCAAATCTAACATAATTTTTCAGTGTTAGTGGAGCTGATCAACTGAAGGATCATACGGGAGACACCTCATTATATCAGGCCCCTAAATATCAAGTAGAATACTTATTACCTCACAAAATCCCTGCAAAGTTACAAAAGTATAATGCATCTCTGATGTAGACTAAGGGATTGCAATTGGAGATTAAATAAGTATCAAGTCTTATAATGGTTTTCATACTCAACTTTCTCTTATCTTAGGAAGGACATAACGAGGTAGAACTCCATTAACTTTTTGCACATTGCTCAAGATCAACAGAACTATCATGTTAGCCACTGACCTCTTCATCAGTACTGTGTTAAGGACTTGGAGCTGACAACCATTGTAGGATTATACCTCAAATTTCTCTTGTAGAAACTGAAGAGCTGATCTGCACTTATCTCAGGATCATCCTCTTGGGGAAAGAGAGCAGCACCAGGCATTTCAACATAGTTGCTCACCCCATTGGTCTCCCTGAGAGCTTTTACTTCTGCTTTTGACCTCTTTCGAGAACCTACAATTTCCAGAATAAGGACCAGTATCCAACTATCCACCTCGACAAAAATTGGACAAATCCCACTTTACTGGGTCAAGTAAACCAGTCAAGAAAGCAACAAGAACGCAGGCAACCAACTAGCCGCTCCATAAGTGCATATATGTGCTCAATGATATTGGGAGTCACAATTTCCTTCTCATTGATAACATATACTATTATATCATCCAAACAAAGACATTTAAGTATCTTGATAGAAAAGTCCAACTGAATCGCCTAAAGTGAAATCTCTTTTGGCGCGGTCTTCTTTGTTCCTAGTCAGGTTCTTAAGACACTGAGACAAAGAGGGTTCATCGTACAATTTCAGTGATATAAAAAGAAGTTTATCCCACTCCCTTACTGTGTTTCACTTCCCCCCCTCACGAACAGACACTTTGCCTAGCTCGTTGAATCTCAGTACTCCTCAATAACTATTAAGCTTTTGTTAAAGGACTACATATTGTAGAGAAGATCTCCTTGACTCACAAGATGGCTTTGAATGATTGGGCATCTTAACCTAAAGACCTCAAAAGTTGTAATGATCTATTATGTGGGAAAGAATGAACCGTCGGGGCACACAATTACCATGATTGATGGCTCTTCAATGAGTTTCACCAGCCACAGCAGGAGAGTAGCTGGTTCCTTAGTGTCCCTCTTAGCAGACCGTACCTGCAATAGCACATAATCAATCAAACAAAAAGGTTAATAGCATTTGCAAATGTGGAGAAACTCCTATTCAATATGAAAATTTGTGACTCGAAAGTTGGATGTTCTAGCAGTCAAAACATATATTTTATCCAATGGATAATATGCAGCAGAATCTACAATTGGCTTCTGATTCGACAAGAATAAAAATCATTGTACATAGACTAGTTCAGGCACTTCACAATCGTGTTGTCCTTTTATTATCTATGTTGATCTTAGGCCAGCAGGCATCACAGAGCTAGCTGTCGAGATTTCTACTGAACGAGATTGAGAAGGAGCAAGGCCGGGAAAGATCTAGGCTCACCTTGCTTCCCTATTAGAATATCTTCCAAAACCAATAGGAGGTCAGAGGTGGAGCACCTAGGTGGGAGAAAATAGCAGCAGGCTTAGCAAGCCCTTCTCTGCAACACAACCTGCTTCTATAGCAGCATTATATCATCTCTCATCTGATTCATTTGTTTGAAAGTATTAGCAAAGCGCACTCCTATACCCCCAATAGAAATGGAGCGCTCTGAAACTATCAACGAATTTGGACAAGCATAATCTAGTGCAGAAGTGGCATAAAGTGAGCCATTAACAACAGATACATTGCAGAAAAAGAGGACAAAATTACCAACAGAACAAGGCACAACCTTTTGGACAAACTTCAAAAGAAACTTTCCAAGCGAAAACCAAGAGGTGCTTGATTTAGAAGAGAATCATTGTAAAACCATTTAGGAATTTGGATTTTAGAATCAAGCAATCCAAAACAATGATACATCATTATAGATCAGCTTCTATGAAACTTCAGGCACTGACAAATTGGTTAAATTACATGTGACAAGACAAGAGGGACAGGATGGATCATGACTGCAGTTATATTGCTCATGACACAAGAATCATAAGTCAAACGGGAAGAAAGGAACAAGAATTTCCAATTTTGGTCTTTATGTTATAGTAAAAGATAAAAGAAAGTGAAAATGGACTTGCTAGTTGGTCGAAATTTGTCTTTAAATTTTTATTCAGAAAATTATACATATGGACTGTTTCCCAACTATGTTTCTTTTGTTCCTGGTCCCAGAACTCCTATTGCAATGTATGTCTTGTCGTTCAATTCCTCAATAAAAATAGAAGGATAATAAGCGGCAGTGACCTCGGGTATGCAAACAAGAACATTTTGCAAAGAAAAAATTACAAACCTGTGACACATTTTGGTTTCAGCCATATTTTCCTGATACTTTGCAGTTTGAAAAACAGACATTTATGCCTTTCACTCATAAAAATGTACTGCATACCAATCTAATACTATCGACAAATGCCATACGATTAAGTACTCTCCCTCACACTATTTTCATTTGCATCTGTGACCTGATTAATAAGACTAGCATGTTCAGCAATAAAAGATGTGGCTCCAGAAGTGAACAGACATGCTGCATAAAGCAAAAATCAAATTAATGCACCGGAATCTCAGTGCCACTACGCCTCAGTTATTAAATAAGCAGAATCCTCATATAGCAGACCTGAAGAGCTGGAAGGACAAAAAATTCCATCTGTGATTTGATTGCTCCTTTTCCATATTCTTTCATTGCAATGGCTAGAATGGAGCACTCCACAGCATCCATAATGTGGGTCCTTTATTCACAGTCAATGTTGTTTACCCTGAAAATGGGAGTGTTACCAATTTGATCGGACCATCAATCATCACTCACCAATAATCTCTGCAAGAGCAAGAACCTTCTTTGAAAGAATGAAACCGACTTCTATCCCTAACCACAATATCCAATTCGTAGACTTTAGATATCGACTTCATAAAACTATGACAATCTTTGCACACTCTTAAATTCTTTACAATTCGTATGGTGCTTCCCTTACATAACCTTGCCATTCCAAAAGCAACAGCAAGTTTCTCGCTGTGCTTAGACAGTGTATCTTCCTTTTCTTCCTCTTCTATATCATGTAAAACACTGCCTACCTCTGGAACATAACCACCTTCTACTTTAAGTTTTAATGTTATCTCACTTAGCTTATTATAAGCCTCTTCAGTAATGTCATTTAGCTTATCCCCTGCAACGAAACTGTACATGACCTTGTCCACTTCAATCATGCTCCAACCAGGAGTTTTCTTCATATTCTTCTCAGCCATTAATCTCCTCACCGTATCAACATCCTTCCATTTCCCTGCAACTGCATAAATGTTCGACAACAAAACATGGTCACCAGAGTTGTCTGGATCCAACTCAGAGAGTCTTTTCTTTACTTGCTCAGCCAATTCAATGTCACCAAAAAAGCTGCAAGCCCCAAGAAGTGTGCGCCAAATAATGGCATTGGGTGGTACTGGCATTTGAACCACAAAATTATATGCCTTATGAAGCTGACCAGCCCTGCCATACAAATCAACCATACAACCATAATGCTCAATCGTTGGTTCAATGCTATAAATTCCTGTCATTTTACTGAAAATCTCATGACCTCTTTCAAGTAAACCAGCATGACTACATGCATAAAGGACCGAAATAAAAGTGATCTCGTCAGGTCTGGTCCCAGATTCTTCCATCTCTTGAAAAAGTTTTATCGCCTCTTCACCATATCCTTGCATTGCAAGCCCTGCAATCATAGAAGTCCAGGAAACAATGCTTTTCTTCCCAGGCATTCTCTCAAAGACAAGACGAGCCATCAACACATTTCCACATTTGGAATAAGCATCCAAAAGTGCATTGTTCACAGAACTAATCCAAGCAAACCCCATTTTCTCTATAAATGCATGCAAAATTTTCCCAAACTCAAATGCCCCAGCTTGAGCACACGCAGATAAAACACCCGTCAAGCTCACTTCATTCGGCCTATTTCCACTCCCAACCAACTCCCTGAAAACCCGAAGCGCCTCATCAAAGTATCCATTATGAGCAAATCCAACAATCATAGTACTCCAAGAAACATCATCTCTACCCGGCATCCGCAAGAACAACCCCTTCGCACGCTCAAGATCCCCTGCTTTAGCATGCCCCGCTAGCATCACATTCCAAGTAGTCAAGTCTCTGCACGGAATTAAACCAAACAGTCTATCTGCACCACTCAAATCATTCCCACGAAAATATGCTGTAATTATCGCATTCCATGCCACGACATTTGGTTCATTCATTTCATCAAACACCTTCCGAGCAAACTCAACAAATCCACATTCCCCATACATACTAACCAATGTAGTCCCAACGAAGAGATGGGTATCGAGCCCACGAACCATAGCTTGACAATGCAGCTGAAACCCAGTTTTCAAACACCGCAAATTCGCTGCTGCTTTGAGTGCAAAAGCGAAAGAGAAACTATCCGGAGGGGAATATGATTCTCGTAGCATGCGAACGAACGAGCTGACGGAGTTATTGGGTGAGTCTGACTCGGATTCACCTCGGATGAGGGTGTTGTACATGAACACATCTGGTTTTGGGTTGTGGATGAAGAGACGGCGAGCGTAATCAATAGCGTCGGAGATTTGAACGGCGGAAAGAAGTAGGATTTTTCCGGCGATTAATGGGTCGGTTTCGAGGCCGAACTTGCAAACTAAAGCGTGGATTTGCTTGAGGTTTCTGAGAGTTCTGCAGTTGCTTAATAGGGAAAGGCAGAGATTTTCTGCTGCGCTGTTCATTGTTTGAACTTCATTTCAAACTTTTTGGAGCGAAAAGCATAGCCTTTCAGAAAGGCAAACAACACAATGCTACTACGGGTAGGGGTGGGCGTTCCGTGGGTTCCGTTCGGTTTGAAGAAATTCGGTTCGGTTATTCGGTCTTCGATTTTGTAGAAGTAGTAATCGAAACCGAACTGAAATAAGTTCGGTTCAGTTCGATTTTTCTAATTTTGGTTCGGTTTTCGGTTTGAACATTACCATATTGGGCTCCTTCTATGTAATAATAGGACCGATGAATTTATTATTTTTTCCCAAAACTTTGAAATTGTTGGAAATATTGTGTTTATTAAAAAAATATGTACTAAACTTTGCACACTATTATGGATCATAAAATTCAAACATAGTGTAAATTACAACTCGTGTGAAATCCTCCCGGTATTTATCATATACGCTATGAAAGTTTTAATAGAGTGAAAGTTTTTAAGATTGGGAAGTTGATGGACCTACTTAATTGGGTTGAGTCTTTGATAGATTGGACCAAATAGTATTTATTTATTATCTATGGGCTTGGCATATATATAACTTAAAGAACCTATATACAAATAATTCGGTTTTTCGGTTAACCGAATTAAAAATCTTAAAAACCGAAAACCGAACCGAAAAACTGAAATATTAAAATTTTAAACCGAAACCGACAGAACAAACCGAAAAATCGAAACCGAAATAAATAAAAATTCGATTCGGTCGATTTTTTCGGTTCCAACTGAAATATGCCCACCCCTAACTACGGGTCATATTTGCCCCTCTATTATCCAAAAAATTAAGTTACCATTGCAACGATGCATTTCTTCCATTTTGGATTGATTATGTATTCATAACAGGTATCAGTTGGTTATGTATTAATGATAGGATTTGGATTGATTTTGTAACAACGAAATATTTCTAGGAATAGGTTCACTCATGAACAATTGAAAACAGAAGAAATCATCTCTTCTGATACTATTATTCCCTTCTTATGTTCCAGTTAATTACATGGTTCTTGTTATATTGCTTTTATTTCATAACACGTTATGAGCACGAGCTACTAACCAATTTTAATCATCTTCCACTTGTGTTTATTTTCTTCCTCGGAGCAAGAATATCAAAATTCCACAGTCTTCAATTAGATCCAGTTCAATAAAGATGGTATATGTCTTTTGGGTAGTGCTACAACACATGTTATTTTAAGAGATAACAGATATTTCTTTTATTTGGTGATAATGAAGCCAAGGTTAATACAATATCTGGTAGTACAAGATTAATTGAATGCTTTGGAAGAGCAAATTTATTACTACACGGAGGAACAAATTTGGTTATTAATAAAATATTATATTGTAGTAAGTCTCAAAGAAACTTACTAAGTTTCAAAGATATTCGCCAAAATGGATATCACGTTGAACTACAAATGATGATAAAATTGAATATCTTTATATTGCTACAATAAAGTCGGGTGAGAAATATGTGCTTGAAAAGTTACTCTCAAAAAGAGATATAACACGGTCGTATGAAATAATAATTACCCAACTAGGAGTAGGGGTCGAATCCACTAGGAGTTATGATGGGAATTAGGAGTATATATTTGAAGCAAGCAAATGTGTTATCTAAGATTGCACTTCCACAACAAGGTTTTGTTTTCTATTTCTATTGTTACTCCGATAAATGCATAAGATAAAGAAAATAGATTATAAATAAATATTTTTGAAGTTTTTCCAATTGGATTAAAGGCCTAGGGCTGTGACCATAACCTAAGTGTTTGTCTAATGAGATAAAGACATTAATACTTGTTTTGTTGATTGGGGTGTCTTATAGCTCACAACTCTACGTTACCCACTCAATATCTCTCGGTCATAGAGTGATTTTGCCCAATTTGGCTTTCTCAAGTCCAAATGGGTAGCAACAAAAACAATTGATAAGAGCTCAAGTCGGGTTATTACTATCTCTAGTTTGAACCCTTTGATTAGGTTAATAAATCTCTCAATCAACCCAATTCCTTGTTAGCTAATTAGTTAGCATAGACTAGATCCCTCTTTCTCAAGTAGAGACTAAGTCAAATAGGCATGAATCAATGTTTGCAACCATTTATTCTAAATTTGAAGCATGAACTAAGCTAAATAATCAAAACCCAATCATTAACAAGCACTTAATTAGATACCCATAAGGTTTACACACTAGGATTGAGTCTCAACCCTAGTAGAAGTCTAGCTACTCATAATAGAAATTGTAGAAAATAGAGAGGAAAAGATAATTAAACTCATACTAGAAGATTAAAATGATGAAATCTAATGTTAAAACACCAAAATAATGTAAAACCTCCTCAAGTAGTAAAGAAAAATGACTACAACAACTTCAGATGTTCCAACTTACCTAATTTTTTGAAACTCGTCTATTTATACATGGCTAAAAATTACGGACAAAAATGCCCCTAAGGAGGTTTTGCGGCTGCACAATTTCATGTGCGGTCCACAGATTTCTTCAGCTGGCAGGAAATGGAGTTCTACAGCCGCACATTTCTGAACTGCGACCGCGAGGCAATCTTCTGCGGCCACACAATGCTTGTGTGGTCCGCAATTCTCAAAGGCTCATGGACTTGGTCTTTTTGCATACTCTCTGATCTTTGACTCTTAGCCGAGTTCTTCAGCCGCACATTGCTGAAATTTCTATTTAGATTTTTCTTCTTTGTTTGCGTTCGCAGATGGAAATCTTCTGCGGACCGCACATTTATGCTTCTACAACCTTTATTTCCTTGTGCTTCGGGACACTCCTTTTTGAGTCAGATTTCATCTCGGGAGACCAAACTTCCAGCATTCCTGCAATTTTGCCCAATTTCATTAGTTTCGGGAACACAATTCAATACTTTCAAACTAAAATAAAAGCTAAAAGGTGTTAATAAGCAATCAAAATTCCCACTTATCAACTACCCCAACCTCAAGTCTTTGCTTGTCATCAGAAATAAATTAGTTCCCATATCCAAAAGTTAAGGGTCATTTTAGCGAGTCAAAGGTGATCCATCCACACATCAGTTGGAAGCAACAATTACCCACACTACTCATGTATTATTAACAAGGCAACAAGTTAAACATTCATGCACATATAGTTCTAATGTGACATTTGAGCTTCAAGAATTGACTTTACTCATCAAGGAATCTTGCTCTATCATGTAGGTCATGGTGGACTACAAACCCTTCCTCCTCTACTTTCCATTTTCCAGGCATACTTAAGAAATTTAGCACTCGATGCAACGATTTATGGAAGGTTCACTCATTTCTCTCAAGAAAATGTCACAAGTGCGACTTCAAGTACCATAGGTTTGCCCCTGATGTAGATCGCCACCAATGTAAGCTCACTCGGCTTGAAATAAAATAGGACTTCTTTCTGGATGTAATGAAGGCTTTTGGATTAGGGTCGGATACAGTATGGGTGAGTGGTTACACATTTCCTTAAGCACTCCATCTTTCATTTATCGGCTCACGCTTTGCCAATTCTTAGAGGCATCTTTTCATTGAGGACTAGAGAGACTTAACATTACTCTTTCTTGATCATTTCCTTCTTTTTCTCCCGTTTTTATTTCTCCATGTTTGGGATCATTACCTCTTTTTGAATCCATTCAACCTTTCCACTTATTCACTTTTTGCATTTTTCTTTTTGTTCTTTTCGCTTCTTGCCTTCTCTTCTCATAGAGTTCATGTTTTTTCTCTTTTTGTGTCTTGATACCTTTTTCAAGTTCCTCGTCTCTCCCCCAAACTTACATTTTAAGCAATTGGTTTCACGAGAGTGTTAAGGAAAGATCGGGTGCCAAGAGAGGGTCACGACCAAACGGGTAAAAAGGCTTGTAACATGGTTATCAAATAAGAAAGGCTAGAGCTCAAAGGGGTTGACTAGGGATAATGACATTGGTTGGAAATAAAAAACTCAAACGGGCCAAGGAGAGCCTAAAGTCACTTCTCAAAGCATGGAAAACTTAAGATTTCGTCTTGAAACACATTCGGGGCAAGTTCTAGACCCTTACCACAAATACTTGGATTAGCAACAATTCATCTCATCCCTCACGCAACCAGATTGTCAAAGATGATAGAGTCGAGGGCCCACAATGATCACATTCAAGTTTAAAGATCACTATGGTCCAATCAAACAACTCGATGATTGTTAAAGTCAACACAAGAGTCACAAAGTCAGTAACTAGAGCTATTTCTTTTAAAAGCCTTATCTCTAAACATAAGCACGTAAGTTAGTGTGTTGGTACCAATTAAAGAGTGGTTGACTCTTCGAGCATGGCTTAATTGGGTTTTCTTATTCATTACTTCTACAATTATTACCTAAACACAAAAACGAACTCATCCCCTTAAGAAGGTTGTCACGCCATCAATCATTGGGACGAGTCACCCGGTTCACCCAAGAACTACCTCTAGAAAGAATCGTGGCATTAAGAGAATCAAAGGCTTATTATCTAATAAAAAAACAAAGAATCTACTAAATCAAACAAAGAAGCTACTAAATCAAACAAAGAACTAATAAAGAAACAAAAATAAAGAAGCTAATAAGCAAAAACAAATGAATATAGAATGAATATACATAATGAGAGAAATAGAGAGAACATATACATAATAAGAAAAAAGAGAATAATATCAAGTTATTACATGCCAAATGTCTCAGAATGTATCAAGTATGATAAATAAACTCCCCTCCCCCCCTCCCCCAATAAAGATAAGCCTTGTCCCCACTGCTTAACGAAAAAAAGTAAAAAAGGGAAAGAGTGAATAAAACTCACTATGGCTCCTTGGACATCTCTGTGTCACCAGCAATGTCATCGCCCTCAAGCTCAGCCAACTGAATCTCATCATCCTCAACTCTAGGTATGGTTGGGTTGGCCAACATTTGACGCAGTGCCTTAGAAGTGTTGGCAACAAGGTATGGCTCTTCAGACTGGCCAATTGGTGCCACCGCTGCAGATGATGCTGTAGGATCTGGGACAGAATGGTCTGGTTAAGCAGGATGTCAAAGGGGAGATCTCCGATTGTAGCAAGCCTGGTCACCTGTCTCCAGAGATATCCACAGACTTCTTGGTGGCCTGATACTTTCTCATCTTCTTTACTTCTTTTCCCAACTCCCGATCAATGTCTTGTGTTGTACCAAGGTAGCCATAATAGTGTTCTGGTTCTCTAGGAGCTTCTTCAATGTCTCTTCAACTGTTGGGGGAAACTGAGGTGCCTGAACAGAAGACTGCGCTACAACAGTACCAGATAAGTCAGAAAACTTTGCAGTGGTTGTCTGCATCCAGTTGTTGAGGCTCGCCAATGCATGGGGGATTCGCAGTGTAGAAAGTGGGACTGTAGGCATATGCACTGCTTCTAAGCCGAGGTGGGAGCTATGAAGGGAGTTGTGAAGGGAGATGCAGTAGGGGTTGTGGAGGAAGGTGAACGCATAGTTGCGGCATTGGAGGAAGGTTCCGCTGAAATAGATAGGACATCAACTGCCTCGGCAGCTACCATAGCTGGCTCATCACGCTGGCCCACTGTAGCAGGAGGCGGAACTTTCTTTTCCGGATTGTTTGCATCCATCAATGAATAATAAGTGTAAAGAATTCTTCGGCTTCACCTTCATGTCATAATCCCTCGGCTCTACCCTTGCATCCGTGAGATATTCTGTGATAGTGTTGGGATATAGGTAGGACAAGTCATCTTGCCGAGCTATCACTAAGATGGTGCCCGACATCATGGCACCCACATTAATCGGGTACCTGGCCAATAGAAGAAACCAGAACTGCCCGAGGAATCGGAAGGTAAGTCTCATTTTGGCTTGGGTCCATACTCCTGCAGACGAAGGTTTGCCACCCCTTCGCTTCGAAACTTGCTCTGGTGGATAGGAACCGCAACGGCAATCTATGGAGGTTGTGGCCCTGGTGCTGCTAGAATTTTTGCTAACCAAGGTCGGGTTGCGTCTCCCAACGCATACTTCTCCAAATATTCCTTTGGCTTAACATCTTCGAAGCCCAAGTACGTATTGAGTGTATGTTGATCAAATCTCACTTTTAAGTTACGTACTTTAGTCACTTTTGTCCCCTTTTTGATGTGAGCCACATTTGCATAGAATTCCCGAACCAGGTACTCTTTGGCGTCCACTACACTTTGAGTGAACCACATCCACCCCTTGTGTTTCCTGAACTGTCTCAACACTGTTGGGTGTACCTCTCCAAATCTTTCAATAGAAACTGTCGCTCGAGAGTTAGAAACCTCACTGGCCACCATGTACGAAAGCTGGTGAAGGCAGCCAAGCTGAAAAATCAGTCCTCCCAAAAATTTTCTTCTTCGAACCTTCAAGGCCGGCAGCTGTAGCATCTCTCCCTCTTCCATCATCGGGGATATCCTGAACTAGTGTATCTTGTTCCTCAGGGACAGGTTTAGCCGTTGGCTCAGAAGATTGACTAGCACTGTCTGATCCCTCAGAAGTGCTATGAGATGAGGACGACTCGTCCTTGAGTTGGTATCTCCCTTGCGTCCTTGATTGTACGGCCGACTGCTCCTGAATAAAGGTTGAGTTTCCCTCTGAGAGATATGCACCTCTCCCTCTACCGGCTTTAGCTTTCTTTGTAATTGTCTTTTGTTGGCCAAGGGGTAAGTCACTCTTGCCTCAACCCGGAGAAGGTTCACCCCTCCCTTTAGATGTGTCGCCTTGTCCCCTAGATCGAACCATTATTTGTATCAACCAAAGGCGATTGTTAGTTGCAATTCAATGTTCAAACATACCCTGGAGACATGAAAGTAAGATATAAACCAAAAGACACAATGAGGGTACAAAGTCAAAGCATGCTTGCAGCAAACCAGATCTGCGGTTCGCATAATGTTCTTGCGACCGCAGATTCGGACTTGCGGATCGCATAATTTTCTCTTGGGACCACAAAAGTGAAGTGCAGTCTGCACAATTGCACTTGCGACCGCACCTCTAAATCCCAAAAAGTGCCAACTCTGTGATGACATAGAATTGGCTGATGTGCGATCGCAACCTGTTATCTGCGGTCCGCACATTTGAGTAAAAAAAGTGTAGACTCTCTGATGACAGTAAAAGGGTTATTTTGGGCCGCGATAGGAAATCTGCGATCCACACGTTTTATCTTACGGCCGCAGATCCCTTCTTTCACTATGTTGCCCTAAAATCTGTGGATCGCACAATTTCAAGTGCGGCCGCAGGATTCAAAAACTACAGACATTTCAATTTTTTTTCTCCTATCTAGGTTTTGCACTTTTTTGCAAATTTTGACATGGCAACAACATAGAGGCATAAAAATATGTTGACCCAGTCTCCATAGAGCACGTAATAGTTAATCCATTATAGATTTACCCCACATGAATGCACAATTGAATTCTGTTAAGGAACGGACTAAAAATGAACTTTTCTTCTCTATTTTATGCAATTTCCACTCTACATAAATGTTTTTGAAGTTTTTTTTTCAAATGGACTAAAGGCCTAGGGATGTGACCATAACCTAGGTGTTTTCTTAATGAGATAAAGATGATAATTCTTGTTTTGTTGAGTGTGGTGTCTTATATCTCTCAACTCTACGTTACCCACTCGATACCTCTCGGTCAGAGAGTGATTTTGCCCAATTTGGCTTTCTCAAGTCCAAATGGGTATCAACCAAAACAATTGATAAGAGCTCAATTCAGGTTATTTTTATCTCTAGTTTGAGTTATTTAGGTTAATCAATCTCAATTAACTTAATTCTTTCTTAGCTAAGTTAGCCTAGACTATGTCCCTCTTTCTCAAGTAGAGACTAAGTTAAATAGGCATGAATCAATGTTTGCAACCATTAACTCTTTGAAGCATGAATCAAGCTAAATAATCAATACCCAATCATAAACAAGTACTAAATTAGATACACATAAGGTTTACACACTGGGGTTAGGTCATAACCATAGTAAAAGTTTAGCAACTCATAATGAAAATTGCAGAAAATACAGAAGAAAAGATAATTAAACTCATAATGGAAGATTAAATGATGAAATCTAATTTAAAACACCAAAATAATGTAAAACTTCCTAATATATTAAAGAAAAATGGCTACAACACTTCAGATGTTCATACTTGACCTAATTTGGTGAAACTCGTCTAATTATATACGGCCAAACATCACAGACAAAAATTCCCCTCAGGAGGTTCTGTGGCCGCACAATTCCATGTGCGGTCCGCATATTTCTTCAGCAGGAAGGAAGTGGAGTTTTGCGGCCGCACATTCTGAACTGCGGTCGCACATTCTGAACTGCGGCAATCTTCTGCGGCCGCACATTTCAGGACTGCGGCAGCGAGGCAATCTTCTGTGGCCGCACAATTCTTGTGCGGTCTGCAATTCACAAAGGCTCCCGGACTTGGTATTTTTGCATAGTCTCTGATCTTTGACTCTTAGCTCGGTTCCTCGGCCGCACAATTCAAGTGCGGGCGCACATTGCTGAAAGTTCTATTAGATTTTCTTCTTGGTTTGCAGCTGTAGATGCAATTCTGTGGTTCGCAATTTCTTCTGCGGACCGCACATTTGTGCTTCTGCACCTTTATTGACTTGTGCTTCGGAGCACTCCCTTTTGAGTTGGATTTTATCTCGGGACACCAAACTTCCAGTATTCCTGCAATTTTGCACAATTTCGTTAGTTTCGGGAACATAATTCAATACTTTAGGACTAAAACAAAAGCTAAAAGGTACAAATGAGCAGTCAAAATCCCCACTTATGAGATATATATGGGCTCATTCACCCACCATGTGGACCATTTAAATATTATATGGTTTTAATAGATGCATCTACAAGATGGTTTCATGTGTGCTTATTATCAACTCGTAATCTTGCATTTGCGAGGTTGTTGGGTCAAATAATAAGATTAAGAGCACAATTTCCAGATTATGCAATTAAGACAATTTGTCTTGATAATGCTGGTGAATTTACATCCCAAGCATTTATGATTATTGTATGTCAACTGGGATAACAATTGAATATCATGTTGCTCATGTTCATACTCAAAATGGTCTAGCAAAATCAGTTATCAAACGCCCCCAGTTAATTGCTAGACCATTTCTTATAAGAAAAAAACTTCCTATTTCGATATGGGGTCATGCTATTTTTCATGTCGTAACACTTGTGCGCATCAGGCCAACGAGTTACCAAAAAAATCTCCCAATTACAATTGGCATATGGTCAGCAGCCAAATATTTCTCACCTTAAAATAGTTGGATGTGAGGTATATATTCCCATTGCTCCACCACAACGCAGAAAGATGGGTACCCAAGAAAGGTTGGGGATATATGTTGGGTATGAATCTCCTTTTATTATTAAATATCTGGAACCCATGACTTGAGATCTATTTACTGCAAGATTTGCTAATTGCCATTTTGATAAATCAACTTTCCCAGCATTAGGGGGATACAATAAGCAAATGAAAAAGGAGATAGACTGGAATATATTATCATTATCTTATTTAGATCCTCGTATAAATCAATGCGAAATGGAGGTTCAAAGATAATTCATTTGCAAAGTATTGCAAATCAACTTCCACATGCATTTACCAACCTACCAAGGATTACCAAATCTCATATTCCAACGGCAAATGCTCCAATTTGAGTTGATGTCCCGGTAAGATAATCTGTTAAAGCAAATGAGTCTAAGACACACTTAAAACGTGGTAGACCAATCGGTTCCAAAGATAAAAATCCTCCAAAAAAAGGGATAAATGATCAAGATAGTCATAATATGGAGGTAGTTTCTCAAGAAGAGTCCTGAGGCATAACAATTGATCAAACCTCATAAAAGGTCCGGGTACCTGGAAATAATGAAAATGAAGAGATCTCAATAAATTATGTCTCAACTAGAAAAAGATGGAACCGAAATGATATAGTAGTTGATAACATTTTTTCTTATAATGTTGCTGCTGAAATAATGCAACAAGATGAGGACCTTGAACGGAAATCTATCGAGAATATAGACAGAGAAATGATTGGCCAAAATGGAAAGACACTATCCAAGTAGAATATTGATTTCACTTAAAAAACGTAAAGTTTTTGGACCTATAGCCCAAACACCTGAAGGTGTAAAGCTAGTGAGGTACAAATGGATTTTTGTGCGAAAAATAAATGAGAAAAATGAAGTTGTAAGATATAAAGCACGACTTGTGGCACAAGATGTTCACAACGACCTGTCATTGATTATACAGAGACATATTCTCCTGTGGTGGATGCAATCACATTCAGGTATCTTATTAGTCTAGCAATTCACGAAAAACTTGATATGCATCTTATGGATGTTGTCACGACCTATTTATATGGCTCATATACAATGAAATTTTTATGAAAATCCCTGAAGGATTCAAAGTGCCTGAAATATACAAAGATTCCTGGGAAACTTGTTCGATAAAGCTTCAGAAATCCTTGGACGGATTAAAGCAATCAGAGCGTATGTGGTATAATCGCCTTAACGAATACCTATTGAAAGAAGGGTACAAGAATGTCCCAATTTGTCTTTTTTTCTTTATAAAAAGATCTGGATCTGAATCTGAATTTGACATAATAGCTGTGTATGTTGATGACTTGAATATCATTGGAACTCCTGAAGAGCTTCCAAAGGTAGTAGAATGGTTGAAGAAAGAATTTGAATGAAAGATCTTGGAAAGACAAAATTTTATCTTTACAAATTTAGAATTTGAAAAATGGAATATTTGTCCATCAATCAAGGTACATTAAAAATATTTTGAAGCGCTTTTACATGGATAAAGCACATCCATTGAATACCCCGATAGTTGTGAGATCGCTTGATATAAATAAAGATCTATTTCTTCCTCATGAAAATAATGAAGAACTTCTAGGTACTGAAATACCATATCTTAGTGTAATTGAGGCATTAACTTATCTTGCTAATAATTGTAGACCAGATATAGCTTTCTTTGTAAGCTTGTTAACAAGATTTAGTTCTTCCCCAACACAATGAGATTAGAATGGTATTAAACATCTATTCAAATATCTGCGAGGGACCATTGATATGGGATTATTTTATTCAAATGAATCCAGGTCACAAGTGATTGGTTATGCAGATGCAGGATATTTGTCTGTAACGACCCGATCGGTCATTTTATGTAACTGTGTCCCGTTACCCCTTTTATTGTTTTACACTTGTGTGTTTATGTCTTTATGACTTGCGAGGTTGATTAGTTTCATTCTAGGAAGCTTTCAGGTTGATTTGGACCCTTAATTCTAGACTTAGAAGCTTTAATTTGAAATTGTTGCCAAACTTTGACTTTTGTGAAAACGACCCCGGAACTGTATTTTTATGATTCTGATAGCTTCATATCGTGATTTTGGACTTAGGTGTATGCCCAAAATTTATTTTGGAAGTCCCTAGGTTGATTTGCCGATATTTGGCAATTTCAAGTTGAAAAGTTTGACCGTAGGTTGACTTTTATCTATTGAGCCCAGAATTCGATTTTGGGACTTGGAATAGATCTGTTATGAAATTTATAACTTGTATGCAAAATTTGGCGTCGATCGGAGTTGATTTAATAGGATTCGGACGCTTAGTTGAAATTTTAGAACTGGAAGTTGTTGGTTTTCTGCACATGCCTCATATCTCGCGTTTGCAAGGTCTGAGTTCGCATTTGCGAAAATTGGCCAAGTCTTCCAAGTTCGTATTTGCGAACCGAGTGTTTGCATTTCTAAAGTGCACCTGAGGAGAGCTTCTTCGCATTTGCGATCAATATGGTCGCATTTGCGGATGGTCCATTGTTCGCAATTGCGAACTATTCATCGCAATTGCGATGACAACAAAGGAAGGACTTCACATTTGTGAGTGGTTCTTCACATTTGCGGGGTTTGAAATTGCGAACCCCATATTGCAAATGCGACATCTGTGACTGGACAAATAGATGAGGGACAGGAGTTTTGAGTTCATTCTCTCATTTTTGAACCCTAGATCGGAATGAGGCGATTTAGTGAGAGGATTTTCACTTAAAAACCTTGGGTAAGTGATTTTGATCTATTTCTAATAATATTTCTTCAAGATATCTTAGATTCTAAATGTGAATTAAAGTAGAAATTTATGAAACTTTGCCAAGTTTTTGAAAAATACGAAATTGAGTTTTGAGAGTTGATTTGGACTCGGATTTTGAAACTAATCACATATATAAACTCGTGGGGTTATGGGTAGATGGAATATACCACTGGACCCAAATTTTGACTGGTCGGACCCCAGGTTGACTATTAGGGAAAAGTGTAAAAAACTTAACTTTATATAATGCAATTGAATTCCTTATCATTGTTTGATGATATTGAGTCGATTTTGGTTAGATTTGAGCCGTGTGGAGGCGGATTTTAAGGGGAAAACTATTTCCGAGTGTTTACTTGGCCTAGTTGGGGTAAGTGTCTTGCCTAAAATCATGTGAGGGAACTACTCCTTAGGATTGGTATATTTTTATTCAATTGTGCTAAGTGAAATCCGTGTACGCAAGGTAATGAGTGGGTGCACGGGTTGTACGTAGTATTTGACCGGTTTAGGCTACTTAGATTATTTCCATTCTTTAATTGAAATTTCATATTATGTTGTAAATTCTCATAGTCGAATCATCCTTAATTATGCTAGATTATTCTTAAATGCCTTAGTTGACTTGTTTAGTATTAGTTCTACATCCTACTTGCTAAATTGCTCCCATGATATTACTTGAACTTGTTGCCCCTTTATTGTTACATGTTACCTTTTCATTGTTAATTATCATTGTCAAATTAATTGTTCATGTTGCTATTTACTTGTTGACTTCCATTATTTAAGATTCATTGTTGAAGATTATTTCCTCTATTGTGAGCTAGTCTGATCTAATATCGTGGATTATACATTATCTTCTCATTGTTGGGTTATTTGGTGTTGAATTTGTGAAATTCGTTAATACGCTGAGGCGATGTTGGTTATTGTTGAAACATCTATCTTATTGAGCATTTTCTATCCATTATTGTTGTTGGTATTCTTGTATACGTTGTGGTGGAGCCATGGGCTATTGTTGTGGAAATAATGATATTATTTTTAACGGCAAGTTTTGATATGTGGGTACTTGTGGTGCGAGTTGTCATATGATATTGATGCGCCTACGACAGTATAAGGCTTGGGTTGATGTGCATGCGGCGGCATAAGGTGGACTTATATGTGTGTTGCTTGTAGGGGAACTACGTGCATAAGGTGGGCTAAAGAGCGTGTAGCTATTTCGAAGAAACTGTTTTCGAAACCAATTTTTAAATGTAAGGCTCACGTGGTGGTATAAGGACAAATTGTGATTGGAATTGAGTAATGTGAATACGAGGTGGTACCTCGGTTTGATTTCATTATATACGAGGTGGTACCTCGTTGTGTTTCTTGTTGTTTATTTCATGTTGCAAAGTGTTGTGGAAGGAATATTTCTTGTTGCTTCACTCTTTATCATTCTGGTAGTTGTAGTCTGTACATGATCTTTATATCACTTAACTTGTTTCTTTTATGCTACTTCTATTGTTAACTTCCGATACTATTTCTTGCTATTATCGTGTTTCGTATCAGTTATTCTTCATTTTTTGTTACTTATCCATATTATATTTTTATACAGTCTATTTCATATCCTAGTAGGTGTCTTGACCTAGCCTCGTCACTACTTTATAAAGGTTAGGCTTGATACTTTTTGGGTACCGTTGTGATGTACTCATACTACGCTCTGCACATCTTTTTGTGCAGATCCAGGTACGTCCGCGCATGCCGGTACATAGAGATTTCCTGCTAGCTACTTTTTACCGGAGACTTCAAGCTATGCTTGTTCGACGTTTGCAAGCCTCGGAATCACCTTTTCTTATATTCATTACCGTTGTATTTCCCTTCGGACAGTGATGTAGTAGTACTCTAGTTGCATTTCTATAGAGCTTATGACTCAGTTTCACCGATTTTGGGGTGCGTATTTGTGAGATTCTATTTTTAGAAGGTTTTATCTATTATTTAGCCGCTTTCAGTAACTTGTATTTATATATTTGTTCAATTGTTTCTATTTGTTAGGATTACCTAGTCGTACAGACTAGGTGCCATCACAACATCCTCATAGGAAATTTGGGGTCGTGACATTGTCTGACCTACATAAATGTCGATCTCAAATAGGCTATTTATTCACATATGGAGGTACTGCCATATCATGGCGTTTAACAAAATAAATTATAGTTGCTATTTTTTCAAATCATGCAGAGATAATAGTTATTCATGAAGCGAATCGAGAATGCGTATAGTTGATGTATCCGGGAGATGTGTGGTATTTCATAGGGAAAGGATATCTCAATAACATTATATGAAGACAATGTTGTATTATAGTTCAACTAAAAGGGGGATATATTAAAGGAGACAGAACAAAACATATTTCACCAAAAGAAAACATTCACGCATGATCCTCAAAAGAATGGCGATTTAGATGTTCAACATATTCGTTCAAGTGATAATTTGGCAGGTTTATTCACTAAGGCATTGCCGACATCAACATTTGAGAAGTTAAGATACAATATTGGAATGCGTCGTCTCTGAGATATCAAATAAGGTTTTTATCATGGGGAGAAATACATGTTGTACTCTTTTTCCCCTTAATCAAGATTTTGTTCCTATTGGGTTTTTCTGGTAAGGTTTTTAATGAGGCAACTCTTCATGAGTATTACAAAATATGTGTACTATTTTTTCTTCACTAAGATTTTTTCCACTAGATTTTTCTTAGTAAGGTTTTAATGAGGCACATTATCTGTTGGTGGACATCCAAGGTGGAGTGTTATAAATCCTGCAAGTGGATTCATCCACTTGCAACGATGGATGTCTTTATAACAGGTTTTCGATTGGTTATGTATTCGTAAGAGGTTTTAGATTGGTTATGTATTCATAACAGGTTTTAGATCGGTTATTTATTCCTAACAGGTTTTGGATTGATTTTGTAACAACGAAATGTTTTTATAAATAGGTTCACTGATGAACCTATTCCATACAATTGAAAACAGAAAAAAATCCTCTCTTCTAATATTATTATTCCCTTCTTATGTTCTAGTTAATTGCATAGTTCTTGTTAAATTGCTTTTATTTCATAACGGTTACTCTCTTCCATTTTAATTTTTTAGTATAATTATCCCTAAAATCATATTTTTGGATTATATTTACCGCCACCCAAATATTTTTGAGCAATTCTTTAATCAAGAAATTTAAAATAATAATATTTTCTTACACTTCTCATCAAAATACTTCTAGGAAATCATATGAAAGAATCCCTTAACCACCCAACAATTAAGCTCTTGCTCGTCCTCGACCAATCTAATACCTTGCTAACCCAATAATCCAACATTAAGACATCATGTATGGAGGAGCTTTTAGCAATTTTATACACTACATCTATGAACACGATTTATACCAATAATTAAATCATTGCATACACTTTCTACACTTCCCAACTTCTATATGCCAAAGTATACTCAAATTCAAAAAACAAAACAAACTGCCATAACCACCCCACCTCAAAGACTAACTAGTCGCCACTAAGTATTCTCAACTGTGAAAACACACCCAGCAAGAGAAGTTTAATAAAGTCACATATCCATTATGAAATCATGTGTCTCTCTAGAGAACAAAATAGTATATAGTCTGCACATTCAAATATGAATTTACATATAATTTAAGGACATCCCATATATGAATAAAGAATCACTCACTCTCACAAAGAATTCATGTGCATCCCCAGGTCGTACATGTCACGACCCCAAATCTACCTGGCCGTGATGGCGCCTATCATAATACCAGGCCAGCCCATATTCATACTTAGATTATAAAAATGATCATTTATTCAAATTATCACTAATATAAAATCTCATAAACAAGTTGTTGAAGCATTTTAAAATAGAGGATGATAAGTCAAATGTCTAAACACCACCCAGAAATCCTGGAGTCACTGGGTCACGAGCATATAAAGAGAGTACATAAATCTGACACAATATCTCTAATACAAAACAAGTCTAGAGAGTACAACTGCTATAGAAAATAAGAAGGAGAAGCAGAATTGCGGACGCATGCAGCTACCTTGCAAAAATCTCCGCGAAAGTCCCTAGACAGGCAAGCAGCTCACTCCACTCTCGCACCTGAATCTGCACACAAGGTGCAGGGAGTAATGTGACTACGCCAACTTAGTAGTAATGAAAGTAAATAATGCCTGAAGCTACGAAACACATAAAACAAGTCATCAATCCCAGTAAATACATTACTTTTTTCAAAATCACAGATACGATAACTTGTAACACTTGAAAGTCGATTCAGTAAAATTCCTTTAAAAATGTATCTTTCAACAGTTTCCACGGAAATCAAGATAATTTAGTATAAAGATGATAGAAATCATAAAATAGCTTTTTGGATAAAAACACGTATCATAAGCCGTCCCTCGGGCATAACATCATTCAGAATCAGTCACTCAACATGCCTCACAATCACTCGGTATCAGCCCCTCGGGCAACCTCACAGTCAATCACGCCTCCCGATCACTCGTGACTCGGCACTCGCACTCAGTAGGTACCTGCGCTTACCGTAGGTGTACAGACTCCAGAGGGGCTCCTACAGCCCAAGCGCTAAAACATGCCATCTAGTGGCATAATCACTCAGACTCTTGGACTCTCATATATCATGAACAGTGTAACATGCTGTGGCGCACAACCCGATCCCATAATATCCTCACAACATAGGCCCTCGGCCTCACTCAGTCAGAAACCTTTCAAAGCCACTCGGGTTATCAGTAAAGTGGGGTACTCGACCCAGAATATCATTTTATACCTCAAAATAGTGTAAATAAGACCGAGTTTCGAAATCAGTTAAACATAGTATGACTGAGTGTAAATCATAAGTCAACACAGTGAGGAATAGCAGTAAAAATCCCCCAAAGGGTCCAACACTTGGCACGAGGCCCAAATACGGCATTCCGCCCAAAACAAGGTAATAATCTTTAAAACATGAAATATCATATAATTTGGAATCAAAAACGAAACTTAATAGTCGCTACGGGACATACCAAGTCACAATCCCCCAACAGTGCACGCCACACACCCGTCACCTAGCATGTGCGCCACTCCAAAATAGTAATACAATGCGAAGTTTGGGGTTTCATACCCTCGGGATAATATTTACAGTCATGACTTACCTCAAACCGGATGGAAAACTACTCCGCCATGCTTTTTCCCCTCGACTCGGCCTCAACACGCCCTGAATCTATTCAAAACAGATTCACATCATCATAATACGCTAAAAGAACAAAGCCCACTCGAAAATAACCAATTTATACCAAAAATCTCGAAATCGGCCCAACCCGACCCCTGGACCCACGTCTCGGATTCTGATAAAAATCATAAAACTAGAATTCTTATACTCTCACGAGTTCATACATACAAAATACATCAAAATCCAACCACAAACGACCCCTCAATTCCTTAATTTAAAGTCTCCAATCTCAAGCCCTAAACCCCCAAATTTAGCCACTAATTTCCATAAATTTCACATTTAACTAGTTAAATAACACCATAGAAATGAGTTTTAGGTCCAAAAATCTTACCTCCACGAAATTCCCTTGAAATCCTTCTTCAAATCGCTCCCACAAGCTCAAACCCGTATGAAAAATTGATGAATTAAGCCAAAAATTCGCGAAGGCCACTATTTATATGTTCTGCCCACTGAAACCGCACCTGCGGTCCTTCACTCGCACCTGCGGTCCCAGGTGCGCACCTGCGAATTTTCATTAACCGGCCATTTTCCGCATCTGCGGTCTACCTTCCGCACCTGCGAGCTCGCAGGTGCGGTCAAGCTTATGCATCTGCGGTTCCGCCCTAGCTGGCCCAATTCCACATCTGCGATGGCCACCTCGCACCTGCGGCGACCGCATCTGCGGTCTTTCTTCCGTATCTGCAAAAATCACAGAACAACAGACACCAGCATTCTTTAAGTGCCAAAAATCAATCCGACAACCATCCGAACTCATCCCGAGCCCCTCGGGGTCCCAAACAAAAATACCAATACCTCATATAACATCACCTGAATTTAATCGAACCCTCGGAACACCGAAAATAATATCAAAACACCAAATCGATCCATGATTCAAGCCTAAGGATATTTAAACTTTTGAAATTCTCCAACAATGCCGAAACTAACTAAACCACGTCCAAATAATCTAAAAATTTGCACACTTATCCCAAATGCTTCTACGGACGTGTTCCAACTTCCAGAATTCCATTTTGACCCTGATAGCTAATTTTCCACTACCGACTGGAAATCGCCAAAAGTCCAATTTCGCCAATTCAAGCCTAATTTTACTCCGGACCTCCGAATCACATTCTGAACACACTCCTAAGTCCCAAATCACCTAACGAAGCTATCTGAACCATAAAATCCACATTCCGAGGTCGTTTACCTAGTAGTCAACTTTCAGTTGACTTTTTCAACTATAAAGCCAACTTGAGAGACTAAGTATCTCATTTCTCACCATGACCACTTCGAACCCGAGCCAACCGACCCAACACAGCATAAATGAACCAAACAACACAAAACAAAGTAGAACTGGGGAGAACAGGGCTAATCAAACGGAACGACCGACCGAGTCATTACATTCTCCCCCTCTTAAACAAACGTTCGTCCTCGAACGGGTCCAGAAAAATACCTGGAGTCTCAAATAGGTGAGGATATCTCCTCCGCATCTCCCGCTCGGTCTCCCAGGTGGCCTCCTCCACCGAATGCCCTCTCCATTGAACCTTCACTGAAGCTATATCCTTAGACCTCAACCTTCGGACCTGATGACCCAAGATGGCTACTGGCTCCACCTCATAAGACATATCACCCTCTAGCTGAACCGTGTTGAAGTCCAAAACATGAGATGGGTCACCAACATACATTCAGAGCATGGAAACATGAAATACCGGATGCACATTCGATAAGCTAGGTGGCAAAGAAAGTTTATAAGCCACCTCTCCAACCCTCTGAAGCACCTCAAATGGCGCAATGAACTGGGGACTCAACTTGCCCCTCTTCCCGAACCGCATAACACCCTTCATGTTTGACACCTTCCGCAGCACCTTCTCCCCAACCATTAAAGATACATCCCAGACCTTCCGATCCACATAGCTCTTCTACCTAGACTGCGCCGTGCGAAGCCGCTCCTGAATCAACTTAACCTTATACAACGCATCCTGAACCTGATCTGTACCCATGAGCCTAGCCTCACCCGACTCAAACCAACCAACCGGAGATCTACACCTCCTCCCATATAAGCCTCGTACGGAGCCATCTGAATACTCGACTGATAACTATTATTATATGCAAACTCCGCGAGTGGCAGAAATCGGTCCCATGAACCCCCTTAATCAATGACACAAGCACGCAACGTGTCCTCCAGAATTTGAATAGTGCGCTCGGACTGTCCGTTCGTCTGAGGATGAAATGTTGTGCTCAACTCAACCTGAGTACCCAACTCTCTCTGCACGACCTTCCAAAACTGTGATGTGAACTGAGTACCTCTGTCAGAAATGATAGAAACTAGAACACCATGCAACCGGACAATCTCCCGGATATAAATCTCAGCTAACCGCTCCGAGGAATAAGTAGTACCAACAGGAATGAAGTGCACGGACTTGGTCAGCCGATCCACAATAACCCATATAGCGTTGAACCTCCTTGCAGTCATTGGGAACCCAACTACAAAGTCCATGGTGATCCGCTCCCACTTCCACTCCGGAATATCCAAGCTCTGATGCAATCCACCTGGTCTCTAGTGCTCATACTTGACCTGCTGATAGTTGAGACACCGAGCTACAAATCCAACAATATCCTTCTTCATCCGCCTCCACCAATAATGTTGTCTCAGATCCTGATACATCTTCGCGGCACCCGGATGGATGAAGTACCATGAGCCGTGTGCCTCTGCTAGAATCAACTCTCGAAGCCCATCTACATTAGGCACACATATCCGACCCTGCATCCTCATAACACCATCATCTCCAATAACTACATCCCTAGCATCACCTCGCCGAACCTTGTCCTAAAGAACGAGCAAGTGTGGGTCATCATACTGGCGCTCTCAGATACGGTCATAAAGAAAAGACCTGAAGGCTACACAAGCCAATACCCGACGGGGCTATGATAGATCCAATCTCACCAACTGGCCCGCTAAGGCCTGAACATAAAGTGCTAAAGGTCTCTCTGCTGCAGGAAGATATGCTAGACTCCCCAATCTCTCTACTCTACGACTGAAGGCATCAACCACAACATTGGACTTCCCCAGATGGTACAGAATATTGATATCATAGTCCTTGAGAAGCTCCAACCATCTTCTCTGGCACAAATTCCGATCTTTCTACTTAAACAAGTTCTGCAGACTACGGTGATCAGTAAAAACCTCATAATGCACCCCATACAAATAATGATGCGAAATCTTCAAGGCGTGAACAACGGCTGCTAGCTCGAGATCATGTACTGGATAATTCTTCTCATAAGTCTTCAAATGGCGTGAGAAGTAGGCAATCACCCTACCCTCCTGCATCAAAACACAACCAATGCCTATCCTCGAGGCATCATAATACACGGTATAGGAACCTAAAGCTGATGGCAATACTAATACTGGAGCTGAGGTCAAAGCATCCTTGAGCTTCTGAAAGCTCTCCTACACACTCATCCAACTACCTGAACGCAACACCCTTCCACGTCAATCTGGTCAAAGGTGAAGCAATAGAAGAAAACCCCTCCACAAAACGACGGTAATACCCCGCCAAACCAAGGAAGCTCCTAATATTTGTAGATGAGGACGGTCTAGGCCAACTCTGCATTGCCTCTATCTTTTTTGGATCAACCTGAATACCCTCACTAGACACCACGTGCCCCAAGAAAGCTACTGAGCCGAGCCAAAACTCACACTTGGAGAACTTTGCATAAAGCTTCTCCTCCCTCAGTCTCTGCAACAGAACTCTCAAATGCTGATCATGCTCCTTCTGGTTACGAGAATATACCAGGATGTCATCAATGAACACAATAACAATGGAATCCAAATATGGCTGAAACACGTTGTTCATCAAATGCATGAACGCTGCTGGGGCATTGGTCAATCCAAAAGACATCACCATAAACTCATAGTGACCATAACGAGTCCTGAAAGCAGTCTTGGGAATATCTGAATCCCGAATCTTCAGCTGGTGACACCCGGATCTCAAATCAATCTTAGAGAACACCCTGGCTCCCTGAAGCTGGTCAAACAAATCATCAATACGAGGCAAAGGATACTTATTCTTGATTTTGTAACCATGTTCAACTGCCTGTAGTCAATACACATTCTCATGGAACCATCTTTCTTCTTCACAAATAACACTGGTGCACCCCAAGGGGACATACTAGGCCGAATGAACCCCTTATCTAGGAGTTCCTGAAGCTGCTCTTTAAATTCCTTCAACTCCGTCGGTGCCATAATATACGGTGGAATAGAAATAGGCCGAGTGCCTGGCACCAAATCAATACCAAAATCAATATCCATGTCAGGTGGCATGCCTGGCAGGTCTGCAGGAAACACACACGGAAAATCACGGACCACAGGAACAAAATCAATAGTGGGAGTCTCAGCACTGATATCCCTCACAAAAGCAAAATAAGATAAACACCCCTTTTCCACCATGCACTGAGCCTTCAGGTATGAAATCACCCTACTAGGAATATAATCGATAGAACCTCTCTACTCAACCCTCGGAAATCGTGGCATCGCTAAGGTTACGGTCTTAGCATGGCAACCTATAACAACATGACACGGAGATAGCCAGTCCATACCCAATATCACATCAAAGTCAACCATACTAAGTAATAATAGATCCACTTGGGTCTCCAGACCCCCAATAGATATCACACATGACCGATACACGCGGTCCACAATAATAGTATCGCCCACCGGAGTCGACACATGAACAGATGTAACTAAGGACTCACGGGGCATATCCAGAAAATGGGAAAAATATGATAAAACATAGGAAAACGTGGAACCGGAATCAAATAAGACCGAAGCATCTCGGTGGAAAACTGAAACAATACCTGTAATCACTACATCTGAGGCCATAGCGTCTGGTCTGGTTGAGAGTGCATAAAATCGGGCCTGACCTCCACCCGATCGACCTCCCCCTCTAGGGCGACCTCTAGCTGCCTGACCCCCACCCCTAG
Organism: Nicotiana undulata; assembly: GCA_005239495.1. Taxonomy (NCBI): domain Eukaryota; kingdom Viridiplantae; phylum Streptophyta; class Magnoliopsida; order Solanales; family Solanaceae; genus Nicotiana; species Nicotiana undulata. The sequence goes on along the minus strand of ML275117.1, from coordinate 57,883 downwards.
CTGGATGGGCGGGTGGTGAAGTAACTAGAGGTAAAGTCGAGGGCTGACCCCTCAACTGAGATGACCCACCATGGCGACGAGGACACTGCCTCCACACATGCCCAAACTCTCCACACTCAAAAAAATAGATGAACCCTGAACCAATGGTGCTCGAGATGAACTCTGGGTTGGGAGAGCATTGAATGAAGAACGGTTCGGATGAGAACTGCGGGGACCATGCCCCGATGATGCACCACTATAAGATGGGCGAACTGGCTGAGGAGGCCTAAATAAGCGGCCTCTGCTATGCTAGAACTTTCCTCTGGAGGGAACACTGCTAAAACTACCATATCCTCGAGGCATCTTGGCCTCCATCTCCTCTCGCTCCTGGCGGCGAACTGCCTCAATATCCCAGGCAATATCCACAACCTTCTCAGAAGTAGCACCCGATACCCTCTCCCTGATCATCAAAATACGGAGCTGATAAGTGAGGCCATCCACGAACCTCCTGATATTCTCTCTCTCAGTAGGGACCAACTCTGTAGCATGACGGGAAACTCCGAAAACCTCATCTCGTACTGTATCACAGTCAACTCATCCTGACGCAACTGCTCAAACTACCTGCACAGCTCCTCTCTGTGGAACTGTGGGACATACTGCTCTAAGAAGAGAGTAGAAAACTACTTCCAGGTAAGGGGCGCTGCACCAACAGACCTACGCCTCTCATAATACTCCCACTAAGTAAATGTAGCTCCTGAGAACTGGAAAGTGGTAAACGAGACCCCACTGGTCTCCAATATCCCTGATGTACGAAGCATCCTCTGAAACTTGTCCAAAAATCCTTGGGCATCCTCACCCTCAGTACCACTGAATGTCGGAGGCTGAAGTCTACCAAATCTCTCCAACCTGCTCTGCTCATCGTCAGCCATCACTAGAACCACAAAATCTTGAGCTGGTGCAACCGGCTTGGCTGGAGCTTCCCCCGGTGTCTGAAGTCCCTGAATAACCTGCTCAGGTGTACGGGCAGTAGGAGTCTGAGTTCCTCCCCCGGCCTGAGAAGTAGCGGTTGTAGTAGATCAGCGACTGCCTGTGCTAGACTGGTGCACGCGGTCAAAATCTTGGCCAAAGTCTCTTGAAGACCCGAAATCACAATAGGTACTGCAGGTGCCTGGTCCGGTCCCGATGGAATGTCTGCGACGGGGACCTGACTCGGAATAACAGGCGGGTCTATGGGTACTGCCCCGGCTGCTGCGCGGGTTGAACCCCTACCTCTACCACGACCTCAACCTTTTGCGAGCCTCGCTGGTGGCTGATCATCCTGCCCGGTAGCGCATGTCCTCACCATCTGTGAGAGAATTAAACAACAGAAGTTTAGTTTCCGGAATCAATAGATTCGCACGACAGAGTTCAAGAGTGTGGGATTTTTCCTAAGGGTTTTGCATCCTCTCGAAGATAAGTACGGATGTCTCTGTACCGATCCGCATGACTCTACTAAACCTGCTCGTGACCGGTGAGTCCTATGTTACCTAGGCTCTGATGCCAACTTGTCACGACCCCAAATCTACCTAGCCGTGATGGCGCCTATCATAATACTAGGCCAGCCCATATTCATACTTAGATTATAAAAATGATCATTTATTCAAATTATCACTAATATAAAATCTCATAAACAAGTTATTGAAGCATTTTAAAATAGAAGATGATAAGTCAAATGTCTAAACACCGCCCAGAAATCCCGGAGTCACTAGGTCACGAGTATCTAAAGACAGTGCATAAATCTAACAAAATATCTCTAATACAAAACAAGTCTACGGAGTACAACTGCTATAGAAAATAAGAAGGAGAAGCAGGGTTGCGGACGTATGCAGCTACCTTGCAAAAATCTCTGTGAAAATCCCTGGACAAGCAAGCAGCTCACTCCACCCTCGCACTTGAATGTGCACAAAGGTGCAGGGAGTAATGTGAGTAAGCCAACTCAGTCGTAATGAAAGTAAATAATGCCTGAAGCTACGAAACACATAAAACAAGTCATCAATCCCAGTAAATACAATTCTTCTTTCAAAATCACAGATACAATAATTTGTAACACTTGAAAGTCCCCCTCGGGCATAACATCATTCAAAATCAGTCACTCAACATGCCTCACAATCACTCGGTATTAGCCCCTCGGGCAACCTCACAGTCACTCATGCCTCCCAATAACTCGTCACTCGGCACGCGACACTCGCACTCAGTAGGTACCTGCGCTCACTGGGGGTGTACAGACTCCGAAGGGGCTCCTACAGCCCAAGCTCTATAACAAGCCATCTCGTGGCATAATCACTCAGGCTCCCGGCCACTCATATATCATGAACAGTGTAACATGCTGCGATGCCCAGCCCGATCCCATAATATCTTCACAACATAGGCCCTCGGCCTCACTCAGTCACAAACCTCTCAAAGCCAATCGGGCTTTAGTAAAACGGGGTACTCGACCCAGAATATCATTTTATACCTCAAAATAGTGTAAATAAGACTGAGTTTTGAAATCAGTTAAACATAGTATGACTGAGTGTAAATCATAAGTAAACACAGTGAGGAATAGCAGTAAAAAGCCCCCAAGGGATCCAACACTTGGCACGAGGCCCAAATACGACATTCCGCCTAAAACAAGGTAATAATCTTTAAAACTTGAAATATCATATAATTTGGAATAAAAAACGCAACTTAATAGTCGCTTCGGGACGGACCAAGTCACAATCCCCAACAGTGCATGCCACACACCTGTCACCTAGCATGTGGGCCACTCCAAAATAGTAATACAATGCTAAGTCCGGGGTTTCATACCCTCAGCACAAGATTTACAGTCATTACTTAGCTCATACCGGATAGAAAACTACTCCGCGATGCTTTTGCCCCTCGACTCGGCCTCAACACGCTCCGAATCTATTCAAAATAGATTCACATCATCAAAATACGCTAAAGGAACAAAGCCCACTCGAAAATAACTAATTTATACCAAAAATCCCAAAACGGCCAAACCCGACCCCTAGGCCCACGTCTCGGATTCTGATAAAAATCGTAAAAGTATAATCCTTACACTCTCACGAGTTCATACATACCAAATACATCAAAATCCAACCACAAACGGCCCCTAAATTCCTTAATTTAAAGTCTCCAATCTCAAGCCCTAAACCCCAAAATTTATCCACTAATTTCCATAAATTTCACATTTAATAGTCCAATAACACCATAGAAATGAGTTTTAGGTCCAAAACTCTTACCTCCACGAAATTCCCTTGAAATCCTTCTTCAAATCGCTACCACAAGCTCCAACCCGTATGAAATTTTGATGAATTAAGACAAAAATTCGCGAAGGCCACTATTTATATGTTCTGCCCAGTGAAACCGCACATGCGGTCCTTCACTCGCACCTGCGGACCTGCACCTGCGGTCCTAGGTGCGCACCTGCGCATTTTTATTAACCGGCCATTTTGCCGCATCTGCGGTCTTCCTTCCGCACCTGCGAGCTCGCAGGTGCGGTCAAGCTTCCGCATCTGCGGTTTCTCCCCAGGTGGACCAATTCCGCATCTGCGATGGCCACCTCACATCTGCGGTCTTTCTTCCACATCTGCGGAAATCACAGAACAATAGACACTAGCATTTTTTAAGTGCCAAAAATCAACCCGACCACCATCCGAACTCATCCCTAGCCCCTCGGGGCTCCAACCAAAAATACCAATACCTTATATAACAACACCTGAACTTAGTCGAACCCTCGAAACACCGAAAATAACATCAAAACACCAAATCGATCAATGATTCAAGCCTAAGGATTTCTAAACTTCCGAAATTCGTCAATGATGACGAAACTAACCAAACCACGTCCAAATAATCTGAGAATTTTCACACACATCCCAATACCTCTACGGACCTGTTCCAACTTCCGTAATTTCATTCCGACTCTGATAGCTAATTTTCCACTGCTGACCGGAAATCGCCAAAAGTCCAATTTCGCCAATTCAAGCCTAATTCTACTCCGGACCTCCGAATCACATTCCGAACACACTCCTAAGTCCAAAATCACCTAACAAAGTTATCCGAACCATAAAATCCACGTTCCGAGGTTGTTTACCTAGTAGTCAACTTCCGGTTGACTTTTCCAACTATAAAGTAAACTTGAGAGACTAATTGTCTCATTTATCACCATGACCACTCCAAACCCGAGCCAACCGACACAGCACAACATAAATGAACTAAACAACACAACGAAGCAGAAATAGGGAGAACGGGGCTAATCTCACAGAACGACTGATCGGGTCGTTACAGTACCATAGGTATGTCATTACTAATTTAAGCTCGCGGAGTCTAGGATCAGTTAGGTCTTTAGGGTTGTAATGTAGGCTAAGGGATGAGTAAGATATATTTGGAATAATGACTAACTCTCCTAAGTACTTTAATACACTACACTTAGCTTTCAAGTACACATTCTTCATGACCAACTCGAAAAATGCCACAAAATCCTACATAGTTTGCCCCTATTTTTCTTTAAGCATATCTATACATTTACTACCCCAGATCAAGATGAATAGGGGTGTATTTTCTATTTTGATATATTTTTTTTTTAAACTCTTTTTTCTTATTTTGTTTCAACACTCACCATTAGTTTGGTTTACCAAGCTAATTATCTTACAAAATATACGTGTACCTTTTGACTTTTCTATGGTTCCACTCAAAATATATCCCCAACTCTAACCTTATTCTTCTAGGGACTTAAGTGCTTTCAGAGGTTATTGTTCAAAAAGATCTAATGAAAAACAAAATGGGATTCAACTTGTAATGTGAGTGCCAAAGAAAAAGTTTATAGTCTCAAATGAGCTAACTAAGGATAATTTATTTATGGTGGCATAACAGCTCAACGGACAATCAAAGAAACGCTTATGTCATCCCTCAGACTCACAAAACTTAATCATTTCACTTCGACTAATACACGGGGCAAGTTCTAGACTAACACATGATAATACAAAATAAAATCTAGACCTCACATTACACAATGTACATGACCTATTCAGGACAGTTCCATTTCAACTCTCGAGTTAAAGCAAGTAAGCGCATAGTCTTAGGCTTTAAAGCACTAAATTAAAAAAATGAGTCAAGAAACTGAGAGAAGGCATCACAAAAAGGTTATTCAATTTTTCACGGTATCAATTTTCATCAAAACTTGTTAGGAAGGTAATTTGCATGCGAAGGCCAGAATATGCTAGCATCAAACATAGGGGTTCTTATCGGACAGATCAGACGGATAATTACGATTAATGATTCGGCTTATCGGTTATCTAATTATAAAAATAGTAATCTTCTAGCCACCCAATAAGACAACGGGCAGATTGATATTGGATTAACGAGTTATCGGGCGGTTTATCCGCTAAACCAAATAATTTTTTTTGAACAATCCTAGTCTTGTGAATACCAAATGGCCAAAATGCATAGTTCACATGCCTTTATTATTTTCACATACCATTCATAATCCTCAGTGCATCACTCAATGAAGACATGTCATAGAGTATACAGAACAATCTCTAGACAAATTTTCTGAACACTCTTAATAAAAATATGGGTAGAATCTGAAACTCTTGAACACCACGAGAAAGATGTAGGGCTCACCCATGAAGGCTAAATCTGCTGCTAAAACTTCAATTGCACGATCATCTTTGCCGTAACATTAAAAAGAAACAATAAGATGGAAATAGGTAAGACTATCATGTTTTATTTTCTGATAATAATCTTGTAGCTTCTGTTGATCCCATTGCTAAATAGAATTCATAGAGGTCATGAATTTCTTTAGAAGAAATCAACTGCGTAATGAAGATACACATATTTTCATACATAAGGAGGTAAAAGTGTAAATATAAAAATTCTTAAAAGGTTAACGGTTTATCCGATAAGAAAATTGAGTAAACAGCCCCAAACTGTTAAGCCGCTAATTATAAAATCTCAATCCGTTCTCCATTCATTGCCCCTATAACCTGATACCAATAAGCCGATAAGCCATTGGTTCGGCTCGATTAATGGTTACAGTTCAGTTTTGAAAAGCCCTAATCAAAGAGGTCAAAAGGCACATAGGAGTAATCAAGTCTTCTTCATTAAACTTTATTCTAAAAACAAAAATATCCCGTACAAGATACATCCCTTAGAAAAGAACTTATGCCCAAAATAAAATCAACAGGATTATTATTACCCAAGTCTAATTAGAAAATATAAAAAATATAAAAAAAATATTTTTTAAATTTTTTTATTGGACCTTAAAAGGGGTGACCCCTTTTAATATTTGTTTGAAGGGGTAACCCCTTTTTTTAAAAAATATTTTTTAATATTTATTGGACCCCCTTTTTAAAATTCTACCCCTTTTATTGGACCTTAAAATTTTTTAAAAGCTAATATTAATATTAATATACTACTACAATTCAGCGAGAATTCCCCACCCCATATTTAAAAGGGGTGACCCCAATGCAATATCAAAAAAATCAAACAAGATGGTGAAAAGAAGGAACTCCCTCAATGGACAAAGGTCGAAGCATTAGTATCACACGGGATACTCAGATTTCTCCCATGTCTGTTCCTTTGTACGAGAACCATACACTTAGTTTTAACTATCCGCTTTTGCACATCTTATGGCCTTGCTTCCTATGCTCATTGTTGATACCCAATTTTTCTCCCAAATAGTTTTAAAATGCATACATGTTTTCAAAATTATGCATTAGCATCAATTGGTATTTTTTCACAATTTTTACATCTTTAAAATAATTTTCCTAGTATTTTACTTCTAATAAATAATTGCAAAATTGCATCACAAATGATTTTAAAATATTTATTGATTTGATATTACTATTTATGATCCTATTAAGTCCAAATTATTTCATAAATAGCCAAATTGGCACCTTTTGGCTATAATTGCAATAACTTTGCAATTATAGCCCATGCATACATTTTTTGCATCATTTCTACCAGAAATTAGTCCATTGTATTTTAAAATACTTAATAATTAATTTTAAAACATTTCCATGCATAAAATCACTTTTGTAATTAGTTAATTTATTTTACAAATTAAGTTTTTATTCAATTACTTTGGGTGTTTAACAAACACCCTTTTTATTTCAATTTTAGCCTAAAACTAACCAGCCCAATACCTTATAAAATTAGCCCAAAAGACCCAGGCCCAATACCCACCTGCCCGACCCAAAACCCCTTGACCAATCCTGGCCGTTGATCATTTTTTATCAACGGTGCAGGATCCCCCTACCTTAATTAAACCAATATACCCCCCAACCCTAATCACTTTCACCCCTTCGCCGCCGTCACTCTCCTCTCCATCTCTCAAACGCTCTCTAACTCTAACCCTAATTACCCCATGTTGTCACTAGTCTACTGCCGTTCATGGTGGTTCTTCACCACCTCAGGTGTGATGACCCAAAAGGTCATCCTGTGTAAATTTAATTAAAACTGTGCTCCGAGGCCCCAAAAGCCTTCATTAATCTCACCTCGATGAGCGTGCGCAGCCCGGGCGCGTAGCCGGGAAGCCTTTATGTGGAACTTGATGAAAAGTTGGATTTATAATAATTAATTAATTAAAGTTGACTCTGGTCAACATTTTTGGTAAACGGACCCGGACCCATGATTTGATGGTCCCGGAAGGTCCGTAGGAAAATATGAGACTTGGGCGTATGCCCGAAATCGAATTCCGAGGTCCCAAGTTCGAGAAAGGAATTTTTAAAGAAAATTATTTTTTGAAAATAATGAAGACTTTTGAAAATGAACTTCGATGTGAAACCAGTGTTACCGGGCCCGTATTATGGTTCCAGAGCCCGGAACAGGTTCAATATGTGTTATATGACCTGTAAACATTTGGTGTAAAACGGACTTGATTTGACGTGTTTCAGATCAAAAATGGAAAATTTGATAGTTTATGAAGTTTGAGAAAATTCTATGGATTTTGGAGTTTAATTCATTGTTTTTGATGTTATTTTGGTGGTTTAATTACTTGAATAAGTCCGTAGGATGATTTTGAAGTCGTGTTTGTATTTGGTTGTGAGCCCCGAGGGCTCGGGTGAGTTTCGGGTAGGCGTCGGGGTGCTAAAAGGTTGAAAACTCTAGTGTAATCGCTGGTTTCTGGTGTCCAGGTAAATCACCCTATGCGAACGCACCCAAGGGGGTGCGAACGCACAGGGTAAAAGTGGGATCTGGGGTCAGGGTCCAAATTGCTCTATGCAAACGCAGCACATTGGGTGCGAACGCGGAGGGTGTGTTAGGCAAAGTTATGCGAAGGCACCACATTGGGTGCGAACGCGGAGGGGTAGTAGGGTTAAGCTGTGCGAACGCGGGGTAAAGGGGTGCGAACACATGGCTATTAGGGGGACCTGGGGGCTGGGTAGTGCCAGGCCTGTGCGAACGCGGCCCCTGGCACGCGAACGCACATGCCAATCTTGCTAACACTGTGCGAACGCGGTCAAGGGGTCGCGAACACATAGCGTATTTTTGCCCAGTGGGTTTAAGTGTCAAAAACAGACTTCATTACGGGATTCTTATCATTTTTCACCTTCCCCTTCTTCTCCCAACCCCTGAGGCGACCTTCAAGCTATTTCTCCACCATAGCCACTTGGGTAAGTGATTCTAACTCTAATTTCTTCCATTTTACTTCATCAATCACTAGAATCTAGGCCTAAAATCATTAAAACAAGGTAGAAATTAGGGGTTTTGATTAGAGTTAGAGTTTATGGAATTTTTGGGAATTCAACCTCATTTTGGGGTCGGATTTCAAAACAAATTGTATATTCGGACTCGTGGGGGAATGGGTGATCGGGTTTTGGTCTGAACCTCGTGTTTGGACCGAGCGGGCCCGGGGTCGAATTTTGGTATTTTTGGAAGAATGATGGGAAATGTATAACTAGACTTTGGGATTGAATTATTGATTCATTATTGATATTATTAAGTCGATTATGCTTAGATACTATCGTTTCGGAGTTGGATTCGAGAGGGAAAGCAGTGCTAGAGGCTTGATTTGCATTTTTGGAGCCGAGGTAAGTGTTTGGCCTAACTTTAGTGAGGGAATAGGTGTTGAGTCATATGTTCTACTTGTATTATCATGTTCAATGTATAGGTGCGGTGATGAGTACCTATGCATTGTTGTTCATGCATGCCCGTGAGTCTAATTTGGTGAATTACCTGTTATTATTCCGATGTTTATTGTGTTCTGAAGTAGTTTCCTTTGGAAAGTTGTTGAATTGCTGAGATTATCCGTTAAGTACTTGTGATATGACATTTCAGTCGAGGACTCAATTCATTATGTTATATACTTGTAAGAGATTGGTTATAGCTGGGTCCCTTGCCGGGCATTTGTTATTATATTGGCTGATGTTTTCCCCTTGCTGGGTGGTTTTGAATTGCATTCCATGTTGTTAAATTCCTTGCCAAGTTTTCATGTGTTGTTGATTTGGGTGAGGAAGAGTGTAAAGCACGAAGGGTGATGCCGTGTATTCATCTCATTCATTTCAAACATTGCATGGTGAGGAAGAGAGTAAAAGCATGAAGGGTGATGCCGTGCCATGTTTTACATTGCTTTTATCTATACATTGCATGGTGAGGAAGAGAGTAAAAGCACGAAGGGTGATGCCGTGCCATTACTTATATCGCTTTCATTTATACATTGCATTGTGAGGATGAGAGTAAAAGCACGAAGGGTGATCCCGTACCATTATTTATATTGCTTTCATTTACGCTTTGCATTGTGAGGATGAGAGTAAAAACATGAAGGGTGATGCCGTGTACATTCTTGTTTGAGTTATTATGTCCTGTTGATTTGATTCTTTTGCATTATTATTTGTTCAGTTGTTCGTAGTCTCTCCTCATTTGTTACCCCATTACTTGTCCCCATATTACCATGCTTAACTGCTTATTTCTTTCCATTTTCTTTGGTAGATATTATATAACTGTACAGGTAAATTGTTGTTTTCGTGTCTAGCCTCGTCACTACTTTGCCGAGGTTAGGCTCGACACTTACTCAGTACATGGGGTTGGTTGTACTGATGCTACACCTACACTTCTTTATGTTGTGCAGATTACGCAGCCGGACTAAGTGGACATCGTTAGAAGGAGTATCCTTCTGTCCATTTCAGACGACACTGAGGTTGTTTCCGCAGGCGTTCGTGGATCTCGGCGTCACTGTCTATCTTTCATTATGTCATCTATGTATTTCTAGACACATATTTCATTTTATTTCAAACTGTTATCTTTAGCTAAATCTTAGGCTGATTCATTAGATTGTGACTCCATTTCTGGGCTTTGAACTTAAAGGGATTTCTTCGTCATTGGCTATTGTTAGTTAGATTTTGTTAAGCTTCCGCATTTTTATCACAATTATCTTGTCAGTGTTTATTACTTTCACTTGTTAATAAATCAATTCGGTTGACACGTTGGCTTGTCTAGCGAGTACAATGTTAGGCGCTATCATGGCCTGAAGGTGGGATTTCGGGTCGTGACATCAGGCCTCTAATGGCCTGTTCTATGCTATGGTACCTCCATATCCAATATCCTTGAGGAGATTCTCAAGGGACCTAGGCAGGTTTGTTTACACCTTTGGGTTTTTCTCGCCTGTTTCAGGCCATTTGGTTCGACTTTGAGTAAGAACTTCTTATTTCCGTCTTAAATCCATGGATTCCTAAGTCTATGTTCTCGTATCTATTTTACTTCTAAAAACCCTAATTTTTATCTTTGATCTTCTCAGATCTGTATAGATATGAGATAAATCGAGCTTATCTCACATGTTTTCGTGAAAGTTTTATGGTTTTCCAACTGATTCTCCGTTTTCCTAAACTAGGGTTTACTGAAAATCACCTTCTCAAAGCTTTTATTTTCGAATGTTTAATCGTTGTCCTAAGTGCTACTGATTGATTCATGCTAAGATTGTTTGGACCCTAGTTGATTCATGCTAAAGCCTTAATTTTCTCATATTGGATTCGATTCTGAGTTCTTCGTGTTGCTTGTTACATTGTTTTGTCTAATTCAATATCTTGTGACTTTTACCCTAGTTAATCTCTATTAGGGTTTCTGATTTGATTTCTCGACTAGTTTAAGTATGTTTATGAAATTCTATTAGCCTATTTGCCTATTTGTGGAAACTGATATTTTCTCTCCCCTTAAATCAGTACTATTTCGAATTCTGATTTTCTGATTTTCTCTGTTAAACCTATGTGCTAATTCCTGATTATTTCCCTTATTTATGGCTTTATTTATTTGTTCTTACCTTATTTGATTAGCTATGATATTTACTGACTTTTCACGATTGTTTCCTTAATTGAACTCCTGTCTTGGGATCCTCTTGAGATTCCTTTGAACTCTGGCACACTGGGCTGGTCATTCCGCACTGCACATATTTAGCCCCTATTGTGAAAAGTCTGGGTGTGAGCACTGCCTGGGATCCTTGAGGTCCTTAGGGAACTCTGACACACCTGGACACGAATTTGGCTATGAAATCCATGGCATCTAAGACTGCTGAAGGCCTGGTACTCCCAGGTTTGTTTTGGGCCTGCACCAGGCTTCCTATAGCTTAATCTATATTTCATTTATGTAATTTATTCAATCCTTGGTCTGTAATAATTATTTGTAAACAAATATTGGGGTAACTAGTGAAAACGGAGGGTAGCTATATGGTACTATGGTTAAAGCTGGGTAGAAATCATGTTTTTAGGCTTTACATTATGCAAATATGCACTAGAAATCATGTTCTTGCTGTGTCTATTTGCATTCAAACTATGTTAAAACCGGTGCACTAGACATCTTGTTTTTAGGGTACTCACGTTTATTGTTTCATCATACTACATGTCATATATCACTATTCCAGCTTTGATTTTGCATAAGTACTGTCACTTAGAGATCCTGCTATTAGGTTAATAATCCTGCCTAACAAAAATGGTCATCCTTCTGTGCATTAGATATCGCGTTTTAGGATTTTGTTTGCATCTGTTTGAACCATGGTTATTCCTACTAACTAAACAACTGTCTATGAAAAGGGTCTAAAAACACTCTCCTGCATAGGTGTCATACTTCCAGTGTCAAATTGGTATAAATCACTTGTTACAATCCCTGTCATCTAGATCAGCATGCTTGTAGGTTGAATAATTTCAAAAAGCGTTTAAATAGCTCCTGCAACTGTGATTGCGTATAATCCCACGTCTAGGCAAGCCTTAGGTAGTTAATGGCCTTGTATAAAACTGAAAACTGTATTCTGATCGTTTATCAACTGCTTAAGTCTCACAGGTTCTAAAAATCAGTAGGCAAACTGATTAGGACCCTGTCACTTAGTTCTAAAATAGTGCTGCATGGTTTGTGTATTGATGCTCATCTAGATATCCTATTCTAGGATTTCTCTAAAAATTACCTAAGCTTTGTGTTTGAGACGTGCTGCTTATTTGCCATGTACATGTGGAGGTAAATATGATCCTTTTAACTGCTTTTCCCCTATTTGCTTGTCCTACATGTTATTTGTTTGTCGCCTATATTTTTGCCTTTTAAATATCGTAGGATTGTCTAGAACTGCCCAAATTTAGAGGTCCTAAACTCCTCCGAGACCACAAGGAAGGGACGGGTAACAACACACTTAGAGTTCGTTAATAAAAACTCGCTTAATAACCAAGGGGTATTGGGTAGTAAGAGGATATGATGATATGTGCGCTAATGCAACGTGTAGCCCCTCTCATTGAGGAGTGATTACTGGGAATTACATGGATATGATCCTATAGGATAAACAACTTAGGACCCCCTTCCTTTTACATATGTGTGCTTAGACTGCTTTAAAAGTCTTTATTTCTTTTATATATGTGTGCTTAGACTGCTTATTTGCTACTTTACTAATTCATAAAGTAAGTTTGGCCGGGACCCACCGTTGTGGACCACGAGGGGTGCCTAACACCTTCCCCTCGAAGCAACCTCAAACCCTTACCAATATGTGGTAGTACAATTGGTTTATAAATGACCTGTAATAGGTGCCCTAACGCACCTTAATTCGTTAGGTGGTGACTCTTCCATATTCTAATACCCATTTCCCAAAAGGAAATGAGTTGTCCCAATAATGTCGAAAACCTTGACTATCCGCAAGGAGAGAAAAAAGGGGGCGCGACAGCATGGCGACTCTGCTGGGGATTTTCTAGGCTTTTACCATAACAAACCACTTTGTGATTTTGTCTAAATGTGCCTTACTTTATTAATACATACACCCTTTCCCTTTCCCCTCTATTGAAATGAACTGTTTATTTTCCTCAAGTATTTATTTTTCCAATGCGAAATCGACATGTTTCTTTGTTTTCTTCTGTAACTGTTTTCAATTATAACTGATGTATTTATCGCTTTCATAATGTGCAAATACGTGACAACATGTTATTTATCACTTATTTATTGTTTCATAAATCATGCTCAACGTCATATTCCTCTCTTGCCTAAACAAATCCTATAGAAACTCTTGATGAGTGGTTGCGCTCTTCCAATTTATATCACCCCCTATGTTCGGAAAGGCTTATTTACGGTAAAATCAGTCGATCATCGGTGCAGTCGATGGTTCCGTGCCTTTCCCCCTCGAGTTGTCCGCTTGAGGTACCGGTCTAGACCCCGATAGAAACCTTGCTCTTGTTATATTGTGCATGCATCATGGTCAAACATAGCCGGGTTAATGTGTCGTCCGCACAATAACCCTTTAAGACAAGCCTTATCCAAAAGTCCACCAGGGTTTTCATAATCCCAACGGACGCAATCACGTTCTGTGCATTAATTTAGAGAACTAAATGCCAATATGCTAATCATAAGTGTACAAATAGTCGAATATGGTGGGGGAAAAGGCCTAACCATTTTTGTCTTGCAGAAAATGAGGCACGAGATCCCCAGATTCGGTATGGTCAACAACATTCCACCAATGCTCCTAGACTGGTGGGAAGATATTTCCTCTAGTGATAAGAAACATGTGAGGAAACATTTGGGCAACTTACCCTCTCTGCTAGACATCCATCCGAACATTATGCTGATTGAGGCCGCTACCTTGTTTTGGGATAGTGAAAGAGCTGTATTCCGCTTTGGGAATATTGAAATGACACCACTCTTAGAATAAATATGGGGACTAGCTGGACTGGCTTGGGAAAGCCCTGGGTTGTTGGTACTTGAGAACTGCACGAGCAAAGGGTTTCTAAAGATGATGGGGTTGAAGAAAAATGCCGAACTGCAGTGCCTGAAAAAATCCTACATACCTTTTGAATACTTGTATGAAAGATACGGTCATAGAAAATTGTGCCGTACCTATCATGACGAGTTCTCTATCACATCTCTGGGTCACGTCCACCGTAGAGTGTTCGTGTTTATGGTATGCTTTTTGGGCTTGATAGTGTTCCCGATGAAAGGGGAAATGATTCACACCAGGTTAGCCATGGTCACCGGGACTTTGATGGAAGGGATCGATGGACAAACATACATTATTGTCCCTATGATATTAGCTGACATTTACTGGGCTTTAGAACGCTGTCAAAAGGGGATCAAACATTTCGAGGGTTGTAACATGTTGCTGCAGTTATGGTTATTAGAACATCTTGAAAAAGTCCAATACCATCAAGAATTTCCGTGAAGGGCCTAGAATGACCACATTGCTTTCCATCACCCTAAGCGGATGACCTACATTCCGGATAGGTTTGCTTAGTTGGGAAGTGCCAAGGAGTGGGTGGAATTCTTCGAGAATATGACCGAGGAACAAGTACAATGGATGTTCTAATGGTTCCCAACTGACGAATTTATCATCAGATCCAGGGATGCTCCACACTTAGTGCTGATTGGGTTGAGGGGAATATACCCTTATGTTACTATCCGAGTCATGAGGCAGGTAGGCAGGAAACAAGTTGTGCCGAGGGTTGCAAAGATGGGACATTTCAGAGCAGATTTCCAGGATGACGACGTCCCCTACAAGTTCCAAGCTCAGCACATGTGGCACTGCAAAATCATCATGGAGAAAAATACTATTGAGCCAGACAGGTACCATGCAGGGTGTGCACCTTTCTACCAGGCATGGCCAGAAGACAACTTAGACGGGATAGTGAGGCCGGGAATCAGCCGAGGCAATAGAATCATAGATGAAGATGCTGAGGCTCAGGTCAAGTACAACTGACTGCGCAAAAGGGTCCACAATTCCGAGAATGAGCACCGGGAAATACATGAGACCAATAGAAGGCTGATCGAGGAGTGGAAAGAGATGGCTATCATTTCCAACAGGAAGCTAGAATATCTTGAGCGAGGTATAGTGGAGCTGGAGGGCAAAGTCAAAAAGAGGATCAAGGATTGCCAGAACACTGAAGGGGACGAAGGAGGACAATTGGCTAGAGCATACTTGCTGCTGGGATTGCGCGAGCTTGGAAACTTGCTTGATGGAATCAAGAATATCGAATCTGGGGAAGGTCCTTCTGGAACAAAATAGGCTAGATTTACTTTTGGTTTTATAAATGTAATAAGGCCAAGTGACATTAGTGACTTATTTCCTATTGTTATTTGAGCATCGTTTGGAATTCGTCTATTTTATATTAATGAAATGAGGCATTTATTGGCATCTAAGTTCTCCAAATCAACTTGTCACTAGGCCTACCTCGGGCACAA
Source organism: Nicotiana undulata (assembly GCA_005239495.1). Taxonomy (NCBI): domain Eukaryota; kingdom Viridiplantae; phylum Streptophyta; class Magnoliopsida; order Solanales; family Solanaceae; genus Nicotiana; species Nicotiana undulata. The sequence goes on along the minus strand of ML275117.1, from coordinate 42,256 downwards.
CGAGGCACCCAAAATCAGGACACGTTTACAATTCAGCAATATGTGTTTAAATACTGCAAATACTTTTGTCATAATCCTCACTGACTTGGCTACCTTTTGTTTTTTATTTTTTATTTTTTATTTTTTCTTTTGATTATTCTCCTTCCCAAAGGTTGGTTCGTGCATTCTGGCATCATCAGCGTATCATACAAGATCCAAGGGCCCTCCACCTTCTCCTCCTACTAGTCCACCTAAAGGCAAAGGCAAAGCGAAGATGGAAGACTTGAATAACATCAGAAAGGAAAACACTACACCAGTTGAACATCCAAAGGCTTCTGACAGTCGGGGTACTCAGGTCCAGAATGATGCTGTGTCGCAACTTGAACAAAGGCTGTTGAAACTCCAAGGAGAACTTGAACACGTTCGGAACTTAGCAAACTTGTCCTTCTCACTTAGAGTCCCGGACATTAGCCATCCAAACACTCAAAACCCCGCACCACCTCAGAATACACCCAACAAACAGAATCCTCCTACAACTCACCACTATAGAACTCCACCGCAAAATAAAACCATCCCACCACAATACCAGCAAAACACTTGCCACACTCCACGAAACACCCCACCAATTATTCCCGAACCACAAAATTCCACCAACGATCACCTCTATACTCAAGCACCAGGCCACCAGAACAATCCCATATACGTGGAGACTCTACCTCACTCTACTCAACCCATCTCTTATACACCGGAATCCAGTGAGAAGGACATGCTCATCAGGAACTTGGCCGAGGAACTCAAGAAACTGACTAGCTGAGTTCAAGGCGTGGAAGGAAGTAAGGGAATCGAAGGACTGAATTATGAAGATCTCTGTATACAGCCAGATGTGGAATTGCCGGAGGTTTACAAACCTCCCAATTTTGAGATGTTCGACGGTACTGGTGATCCCAGAGTCCATCTGAGGACCTATAGTGAAAAATTGGTCGGAGTAAGAAGAGATGAAAAGATCCAGATGAAATTGTTCATGAGGAGCCTTACAGGGGATGCCTTATCCTCGTACATCAGCTAGGATCCTAAGAAGTGGTCTAATTGGGTGAGTATGGCATCAGATTTCATGGACCGATTCAGGTTCAACACGGAAAACGCACCAGACATCTTTTACATCCAGAACCTCAAGAATAAACCTACTATAACCTTTCGCGAGTATGCCACTCGTTAGAGGTCAGAAGCGGCCAAAGTCAGGCCGGCATTAGACGAGGAGAAAATGAACAAATTCTTCGACCGGGCACATGACCCGTAATATTATGAAAGGCTGATGATAATTGAAAATTGCAAGTTCTCCGACATCATCAAGCTTGGGGAAAGAATTGAAGAAGGTATCAAGAGAGGAATGGTCACTAATTTTGAGGCACTGCAAGCCACCAATAAAGCCTTGCAGTCTGGTGGTATATCCAAGAAGAAAGACGTAGGAACGGTAACGGTTGCATAGGGACCCAAATCTCCACTGATGTACCGAACATCCCCACTCACATACCAAACACCTCCACCTACTTATCAATCGTCTCCTCCACCTACTTATCAACCATCACCTCCGCCTACATACCAACCTACATCTCCCAGATATTCCAAGCCAGCTATTTCCTATCACATATATAACTCCCAAACTTCTCATTTCCAGCCACCCCCAACTCGCCAAAACTTCCCAAGAACTCGACCTAACTTTGATCGCAGGCCACCCAAACAGCATATCGCCATTGCTAAGCCCATTGACCAGCTGTATGAAAGGATGAAAGCTGCTAGTTACGTCACTCCCATCCTTGCTGTAGCCACAGAAAATCCATCACAATGGGTGAATCCGAACAAAACCTGTGCATACCATTCTGGCATGAAAGGACATACCATCGATGAGTGCCGCGCATTGAAAGACAAAATTCAGGCTTTGATCGACAATAAAATCATCCAGGCAAAAGAGGCTACTCCTAATGTCCGCAATAATCCCCTCCCATATCACAAGGGTGAAGGCGTCAATGCAATAGAAATGGATGAAGAATAGGATCCAGAGGGATCAATCGGGTTAATCAAAGAAGGTGATGATCCCAAGAAGCCTGCAGTTACAATCAATTCCATTATAGTACAGATACAGCCATCAGGAGAGGTTGAGGTAACCGCATCAGTCCATTTGAGTTTGAGGTTGCACCACCTGCAGACACGCATGTGCCATTTGAGGTTGATGTAGTGCCACCAGCCACAACACCTATTCCATTTGAAGTAAGGGTAGCCACACTTCTTACGGTGACAATATCCACCACGCCGCCTTTCAACATTAAGGTTGTGCCCTGGGATTATGTAGTTGAAGCGAGAAGGAAATGAAAGACCAAGATAGAAGAAGCTGGCGCCGCACAAGGGATGACTAGGACTAGAAGGGTCTATAAACCTGAGCATTTGGGAGAGTCCAGCAAGCAGGCTTCTAACAGGCCTCCCGTTATTGAAACAGGCCCGGATGACCTCTGGAGGAAGGTGCAAGCCAGGGAGTACTCAGTCATAGATCATCTGAACAAGACTCCTACCCAGATATCTATCTTAACATTGCTGCAGAATTTGGAAGCACATATGAGTGCTCTGATAAAGGTGTTGAATGAAGCTTATATGCTTAATAACATCACAAGAGGAGATATGGCTAACATGGCGGGGCAGGTATTAGAAAGCCATAAGATTACTTTCCACGAGGACGAACTGCCACCTGAAGGTTTGAGTCATAACAAAGCACTGCACATCACCGTGCAATGTGAGGACTATTTCATTACCAGGGTTCTGATCGATGGAGGGTCGAGCCTTAAGATTTGCCCATTGACAACACTAAAGAGGTTGGGCAAAGGACTGTACGAGATACGAGAAGGATCCATGAATGTGAAGGCGTTCGACGGGTCTCAAAGAGCCACCATTGGAGAAATCAGTCTTTGCCTACAAATGGGACCTACATGGTTTGAGGTTGAATTTCAGGTGTTGGATATATCCGCGTCCTACAATCTGTTATTAGTACGACCATGGATACATGCCACCGGGACTGTGGCTTCGACTTTGCATCAGGCAGTAAAATTTGAGTGGAATCATCAGGAGGAGATTATCCATGGAGACAGAAGCAACCCCATCTACAACCGCCAGACTATCCCGGTAGTTGAGGGTAAAAGAAGGCTTGGTGGAGAGACTTATCATCACATCGAGCGGGTCAATGCGATCGATAAAGATAAGTGGTGGGATAGCAAGATAGTTAGCATGATGAATTGGAGCGGATATGAACCTTGCAAGGGTCTCAGCAAGAATCTTCAGGGAATTTCCAAGCCGATACAACTGAAGCGCCACGACACTACTTTTGTCCTGGGATATCAGTACACTTGGCAAGAGTACAATGACTGGTCGCCACCATGGCGCGACCCTTACTATCCATTAGAGCAGCCCATACCGCATTTGGAACAGACTTTCCAGCAAGCCGACATCATATGAGGATCAGAAGAGGAAGAAGCGCTAGCAGCCTTAAGGAACCTATTCCTGGAGGACGCGGATATGGACTGCTGTGTAATTGTCGAGGAGGAGGAGGAGGAAGGCCTTATTATACAAGCTTTGAGCAAGGGATCATTCCTCAGAAACTGGAAAGTCAGACCATCCAGGGCCCGGCGAGTCCCGGGGTAGCAATGTTGAACAAGCACTGTTTATTTTGTTTGCTAATGATTTCCTTTTTGCACTTCAATTTTAAATAAAATCTCCAGTGTTCCAAAAATGTTTGTTTAAATTATTGAAAATTGCTTTTATGTTCAATGAATCGACATTTATCATTATCATTTTTCTCTCATACTTTTACCTAAACAGCATTACTATTTCATGTCTTGATGAACCAATGACTGTGACATGCAATGAGACAACGCAACAAAAGGACAATGATTCAGAAGAAGAAGATAGCATACCCGATGAAATCGTCAAAGAAGTAGAGGACTTTAAGAACAAGCACAAGTCCAACTTGGACGAAACTGAAGTAATCAACTTGGGAGATTTAGAAATCGTCAAAGAGACTCGCATCAGCATCCACTTGTCACCATCAGAGAAAGAAGAGTATACACAATTCTTGAAGGAATATGAGGACATATTTTCATGTTCATACGATGATATGACCGGGCTAAGTACATCTATCGTGGCTCACAAGTTTCCCACCAATCCAATGTGCCCGCCAGTGAAGCAGAAGCTCAGAAAATTCAAGCCTGATATGAGTTTGAAAATCAAAGAGGAGGTCACTAAACAAATCAACGCCAAGGTCCTCAGGGTGGTTGAATACCCGACATGGTTAGCCAACATCGTGCCAGTTCCTAAGAAGGATGGAAAGGTTAGGGTTTGCGTCGATTACCGGGATCTCAACCGAGCTAGTCCAAAGGATGATTTTCCCTTCCAAACATACACATCCTAATCGACAATTGTGCCAAGCATGAACTCCAATCCTTTATGGATTGTTTCACCGGTTACCACCAGATTTGGATGGATGAAGAGGACGCTGAGAAAATAGATTTTATTACACTCCGGGAGTATATTGTTACAAGATGATGTCTTTTGGGTTAAAGAATGCTGGAGCCACTTACATGAGGGCTATGACTACTATCTTCCATGACATGATACATAAGGAGATCGAGGTATATGTGGACGACATCATAATCAAGTCCAAGAAAGCCACAGATCATATAGCAGATTTGAGGATGTTTTTCAATAGATTGCGGAAATACAACCTGAAACTAAATCCTGCAAAGTGTGCATTCGGGGTTCCTGCCGGAAAATTACTCGGGTTCATCGTCAGCCGCCGAGGAATAGAACTGGATCCATCAAAAGTCAAAGCCATCCAGGAGCTTCCACCACCAAAGATTAAGAAGGAGGTAATGAGTTTCTGGGACGGCTAAATTACATCAGCCGGTTCATAGCCCAATCCACAGTCATATGTGAACCAATCTACAAGATGTTAAAGAAAGATGCTGCAATCAATTGGACCGAGGATTTTCAAAAGTCCTTCGACAGAATCAAGGAGTACCTATCAACACCACCGGTTTTGGTCCCGCCATAGCTAGTTAGACCCTTGTTACTCTACCTTGCGGTACTAGATGGAGCTTTCGGCTGCGTTTTGGGGTAGCATGACGAGACGGGGAGAAAGGAACAAGCTATCTACTATCTGAGTAAGAAGTTCACTCTATACAAGGCACAGTACTCTTTACTGGAATGTGCCTGTTGTGCTCTAACCTGGATAGCTCAGAAGCTGAGGCACTACTTCTGTGCCTACACGACATACCTCATATCGAGAATGGATCCCTTGAAGTATATATTTCAGAAACCCATGCCCACTAGCAAGTTGGCTAAGTGGCAAATCTTACTGAGCGAATTCAATATTGTTTATGTGACTCAGAAAGCAGGCAAGGGACAGGGATTGGCAGATCATCTTGCTGAAAATCATGTGGGAGGAGAATACGAACCCCTGAAAACGTATTTTCCCAATGAAGAGGTACTTTTCATAGGAGAAGACATTGCTGAATCCTATGATGGCTGGAGGATGTTCTTTAACGGAGCGGAAAATTTCAAAGGAGTCGCCGTTGGAGCGGTCTTAGTATCGGAAACTGGCCAACATTATCCGGTATCTGCTAAACTCAGATTTCCCTGCACAACCAACATGATAGAGTATGAAGCCTGCATACTAGGGCTCAACATAGCCATCGACATGAATATTCAGGAGCTGTTGGTTATCGGTGATTCAAATTTTCTTATACACCAAGTACAAGGAGAATGGGACACCAAGAATTTCAAGATACTGCCATATCTGCACTATGTGCAGGAATTGAGAAAGAGGTTCACAAAGACAGAATTTCGGCACGTTCCCAGGATTCATAACGAGTTTGCCGATGCACTGGCCACTTTATCATCCATGATACAACATCCAGACAAGAATTTCATTGATCCTATCCCAGTAAGTATCCATAGCCAACCAGCATATTGTGCCCATGTTGAAAAAGAAGCAGACGGGAAACCTTGGTTCCACGACATCAAGGAATACTTGGAAAAAGTAGAGTACCCAGAGTCTGCAAATCATACCCAGAAACGTACGCTTCGGAGGTTGTCCAACAATTTCTTTCACAGCGGAGGAACCCTATACAGAAGAACCCCTGATTTGGGATTACTAAGGTGTGTCGACGCAAAGGAAGCTTCTAAGATACTTGAAGAGATACATGCCGGAACTTGTGGCCCACATATGAATGGCTTTGTCTTGGCCAAGAAGATACTTAGAGCCGGTTATTTCTGTATGACCATGGAAACTAACTGCATCCAATATGTTCGGAAATGATAGTAATGTCAGGTACATTCAGATATGATAAAAGTACAACCAAATGAGCTCAATGCAACATGCTCACCTTGGCCATTCACCGCCTGGGGAATGGATGTCATTGGTCCAATCGAGCCCACCGTCTCAAATGGGCACCGATTCATCCTGGTAGCTATTGATTACTTCACCAAATGGGTCGAAGCAACATCTTACAAGGCAGTGACCAAGAAGATCATGGCAGACTTTGTCCGCGACTGGATTATTTGTCGGTTCGGAGTTCCAGAATCAATCATCACTGACAATGCCTTCAATCTCAATAGTGATCTAATGAAAGCCATGTGCGAGACTTTCAAAATCAAGCACAAGAATTCCACAACCTATAGACCTCAGATGAACAGAGTTGTAGAAGCCGCCAACAAGAATATCAAGAAGATACTAACAAAGATGGTAGAAAATTAAAAAAATGGCACGAGAAGCTACCATTTTCCCTACTAGGGTACCGCACCACAGTTCGCACGTCAACCGGGTCAACTCCCTACTTCCTGGTTTATGGTACGGAAGCTGTTATTCCTGCCGAAGTGGAAATTCCTTCCTTGAGGATCATACAAAATGCTAAGCTCAGCGACGCAGAATGGATAAAGAGTCGTTATGAGCAACTAGCCCTCATAGACAGGAAAAGAATGAATGTAGTGTATCACGGGAAACTTTATCAAAATAGTATGTCCAGAGCCTTCAACAAGAGAGTCAAGTCGAGACAGTTCACACCGGGGCAGCTGGTGTTGAAGAAGATTTTTCCTCATCAGGATGAAGCCAAAGGGAAATTCTCTCCCAACTAGCAAGGTCCTTACATGGTTCACAGAGTATTGACCGGAGGAGCTCTTATACTTGCATAAATGGACAGAGAAGTCTGGCCAAAATCGATCAACTTAGATGCAGTTAAACGATACTATGTGTAAATCTTTATGCTTTCTCAAATGATGTAGATTAAACTATACTCGACTTGATTCCCGTTTAAGAGGGGATACGTAGGTAGCCCTATGGGTTCGGTCACAATTCAATAAAAATCTTATCCCCCCCCCAATCAAAAATTGGGGCAGAATTTTGAGGACGACCCTCAAAATTTCAAAGCAAGTTCAGCCAATCGCAGCATGTACAACGGTCAGAGATATCAATCCATCTAACTGGGGCAGAATTTTGAGGAGGACCCTCAAAATTCTATAGCGGAAGAGGTTGCAATGTCTTTGATCCTGTCACGGCCATTGGTTCATCTAAATTTATCAAATATATTTTACTATGTCTTTGAAAACTATGCATGCCTGCTTGCAAAAAAATAGTTTTGTTTAGCAAACGCTACCCCAATGATTTAAATAGGATCTTCAGACAAAGCAAAGCAAGTCAAGCAAAGCCGGCGGGGACACGAACCAACCTCCCCCCGTTTACAAAACTCATGATTTTTCTGTGGACGCAGGAACAAAGAATATGCATGCCTTGAAGTCATAACCCTCACAACCACCGCAATACTGAAATCTGCTACCAACTAAGAAATTCTGTTATTATCTGCCATTTACTTTATTTTCTTACATAAGGCTAATCTCTGCCTTCCCCTGCATGGGACTAATCCCTGTCCCGCATCTTGCATGAGTCTAAGCTCTGCCTCCATTTGCATAAGGCTAATCTCTGCCTTCCCCTGCATGGGACTAAGCCTTGTCCCGCATCTTGCATGAGTCTAAGCTCTGACTCCATTTGCATAAGGCTAATCTCTGTCTTCCCTTGCATGGGACTAAGCCCTATCCCGCATCTTGCATGAGGCTAAGATCTACCTCCATTTGCATAAGGTTAATCTCTGCCTTCCCCTGCATGGGGCTAAGCCATGTCCCGCTTCTTGCATGAGGTTAACCTCTGCCTCCCATCTGCATAAGGTTAATCTCTGCCTTCCCCTGCATGGGACTAAGCCCTGTCCCGCATCTTGCATGAGGCTAAGCTATGCCTCCATATGCATAAGGATAATCTCTGCCTTCCCCTACATGGGACTAAGCCTTGTCCCGCATCTTGCATGAGGCTAAGCTCTACCTCCATATGCGTAAGGCTAATCTCTACCTTCCCCATGCATGGGACTAAGCCCTGTCCCGCACTTGCATGAGGCTAAGCCCTGCTTCCACATTTGCATAAGGCTAATATCTACTTTCATCTGCATGGGACTAAGCCTTGTCCCGCATCTTGTATGAGACTAAGATCTGTCTCCATACTTGCATGAGGCTAAGCTCTACCTCCAATTTACATTCTTTCGCCGAGACTAAGCGATGTCTCTCCGGTACTATCTATTTGCTCTTCTTTCGGGCTAAGCTCTGCCCTCCATTTCACAAGACTAAGCCTTGTCTTGTTGACATCATATTATTGCACCTCATGGGCTGGAATATCGTCAACCTGTCCAAAGGGCGTCATAGTCTAAAGGCATCATCCTCATAGCCGGAAGACACCATATCATGGCCCGAGGATCTCTCAAATTTGCATATCATTATTCAAAGGCGTCATGGTTTGGAGGCACCATCTTCATGGCCCGATAACATCATTTCATGTCCTGCGAATCTCTCACTTAACAACTCATGTCCCAGGACGTCATGGTCTAAGGACATCATCCTCAACCGTCCGAAGACAGCTTTCATGGTCCGAAGGGAACCTGAATCATGTTTAAATTTCCGCAAAATATATGCTTGTAGTATCTTTATTTGCTTGTTACCTGGTTAGGAACCGTCATCCCAATAGGAGCAATCCCGCTCCGAGCCCTTCAGTTATCTCAAACCTGACCTCTCACCATAAATACTCTTGCACCTATCCCAAAACATTGTGTCCGTTCTTGCGATGACTTCATCGGTATATTCCACCGATGAAGTCCAGAACTACACACGGCCTGATTCCTGTAAAACCAGGCATATGTAGGCAGCTCAGAAGCCAGAATGCGTCCTAAATCTCACAAACCGTCTCGTTTGGTCAAAATTAGCCATCATATCTTTATCCGACAACTCTTTCATCCTTCCCGGGTAAAGAGGGGCAACTTTTGATACCCAGATTTGTCTCCAAATAGTTTTAAAATGCATACATGTCTTCAAAATTATGCATTAGCATCAATTGGTATTTTTCCACAATTTTTACATCTTTAAAATAATTTGCCTAGTATTTTACTTCTAATAAATAATTTCAAAATTGCATCACAAATGATTTAAAAACATTTCTTGATTTGATATTACTATTATGGTCCTATTAAGTCCAAATTATTTCATAAATAACCAAATTGGCACCTTTTGGCTATAATTGCAATAACTTAGCAATTATAGCCCATGCATTTATTTTTTGCATCATTTCTACCAGAATTTAGTCCATTGTATTTTAAAATACTAAATAATTACTTTTAAAACGTTTCCATGCATAAAATCACTTTTGTTATTAGTTAATTTTTTTAAAAAATTAATTTTTTATTCAATTACTTTGGGTATTTAACAAACAGCCTTTTTATTTCAATTTTAGCCTAAAACTAACCATCCCAATACCTTATAAAATTATCCCCAAAGACCCAGGCCAAATACCACTGCCCGACCCAAAACCCCTTGGCCAATCTTGGTCGTTGATCATTTTTGATCAACGTTCCAGGATCCCCCTACCTTAATTAAACCAATGTACCCCCCCCCCTAACCCTAATCACTTTCACCCCTTCCCCGCCGTCACTTTCCTCTCCGTCTCTCAAACGCTCTCTAACTCTAACCCTAATTACCCTACGCCGTCACTAGTCTACTGCCGTCCATGGTGGTTCTTCACCACCTCAGGCCTCTAATGGACTCTTCTATACTATGGTACCTCCATCTCCAAGATCCTTGAGGAGATTCTCAAGGGACCTAGGCAGGTCTGTTTACACCTTTGGGTTTTTCTCGCCTGTTTCAGGCCATTTGGTTCGACTTTGAGTAAGAACTTCTTATTTCCGTCTTAAATGTCTTAAATCCATGGATTCCTAAGTCTATGTTCTCGTCTCTGTTTTACTTCTAAAAACCTTAATTTTTATCTTTGATATGTACAGATCTGAGATAAATCGATCTTATCTCACATGTTTTCGTGAAAGTTTTATGGTTTTCCAACTGATTCTCTGTTTTCCTAAAACTAGGGTTTACTGAAGCTCACCTTCTCAAAGCTTTTTTGATTTTCGAGTTTAATCGTTGTCCTAAGTGTTACTGATTGATTCATGCTAAGACTGTTTGGACCTTAGTTGATTTACGCTAAAGCCCTAATTTTCTCATATTGGATTCGATTATGAGTTCTTTGTGTTGCTTGTTACATTGTTTTGTCTAATTCAATATCTTGTGATTTTTACCCTAGTTCATTTCTATTAGGGTTTCTGATTTGATTTCTCGACTAGTTTCAGTATGTTTATGAAATTCTATTAGCCTATTTGCCTATTTGTGGAAACTGATATTTTCTCTCCCATTAAATAAGTACTATTTCGAATTCTGATTTACTGATTTGCTCTGTTAAACCTATGTGTTGATTGTTGATTATTTCCCTTATTTACGACTTTAGTTATTTGTTCTTACCTTATTTGATATTTACTGACTCTTCACGATTGTTTCCTTAATTAAACTCCTGTTTATTTACCCCTAATTGCTCACTTGATTTTCTTTCCTTAAATGCCTCATGTTCTTTATCGTTCAGTAATTACCCTTAATTAAGGGAAGACTACACTGATTTGGCGTGTGAATTGATTCAGTGATTTCCTTGATTGCTGAGTGTTGATTTATTTTATCTTATTCTGTTATGCTCTTAAATACTATATATACTCTCATCTATTCTCACTTCTAGATGAACATTAGTTCACAAGCACACTTACACTCTAAAAGCTCTATGTTCTTCTCTACTACTTGTGATATTCATTGGTCTAGCCGGCTGTAAGCCAAGGCTAGATATTGCACAACATCTGCTTTGCATTCTATGTTCTCTTTTCCTAACTGGTATGTCCCTGATTAATTTTAAAATCTAAACCCTATGTGTTTCATTACTGCCTTAGTTCATCAATTACTAAAGTATGTCACTGCAGTCATGTTTTCTTGATTTTGCCACCGAGGTCCGCGGTCGTTTTTGTGCGGACCGCGGTGGGGGCCTGAGAGGGGTATAATTAAGTGAGATTTTCAGTTATTTTTTATTTTTCAAAACCCAAAAATATAAGAGGCGATTTTCCAAACACTCTTTCTTCTCCAAAACATTTGTAAGTGATTTCTAACTCATTTTCTTCACTCCTTAACTTCTTTTTACAAGATTTCATCCTAGAATCTAGGGTTTTCATGGTGGAATTGGGAATTTTGGGTAAAACCTAAGAATATTGAAATTTGGGGATTTAGACCTCAAATTAAGGTCGGATTCCAAAACCATTTATATATCCGGGCTCGGGACGAATGGGTAATCGGGTTTTGGTCAGAATTTCGGGTTTTTACCGAGCGGGCCCGGGTTCGATTTTTGACATTTTGGGTAAAGACTTTAGAAAACTCACTTCCATGCATTAGAATTGATTCATTTAGCATTTATTGATATAATTAAGTCACTTGTGGCTAGTTTCGAGTCCTTGGGAGATGAGTTTGAAGTTTCGGGCGCCTTCTTGACCCGGAAGTAGGTTCGACACGAGGTGAGTCTCCTTTCTAACCTCGTAAGAGGGAATTGTCCCCATAGGTAATTTAAATGACTATGTGCTAATGTTTGTGGGGGCTACGTACGTACAAAGTGACGAGAGTTCGTACGCGGCGGCTATTATTGTTATGTCCGAGTAGTTAGGCCCACATCATGCCTTGCGTTCTTTCTAGAAATGAATTATATGCTTTATGAATTTATGTTATATGAAACTTTGGTTTACCTGAGATCAAAGAAATTGGTAATTTAAAGGAATTGTTCATTGAAAGTAATTTAAGAAAATGTTGTGTGTGCATGTGTCCGCTTCTTAATGTACATTCAGCGAGCGGAGTGTTATTTCCCCCACTCTCATGGGAGCGGTCCGTATGCCATAGCAGATTGAAAGATATATTCATGGTTTGGGCCGTTTGACCCTCGACAGTGCACATATATGATTATTATGATGGCTCAGGCCGGTTGTCCTTATCCTGCACGCGCATGCTAAATTGTTAAATGATTTCATGGATAATGACTTGACAGATATTTGGGGGGAAATGAAGTAGAAATTATTTATTTACTTCCAGTGTTTATTGAATTGCATTTACTTTTAAAGTTTACTGTTTTTATTACCCTCGTATGCCTTTTGCTGCTGTCATATATTGTTAAATTATATTGTTGGACCCTAGTGAGTGTCAAGTCGACCTCTCATCACTACTTCTTCGAGATTAGACGGGATACTCACTGGGTACATATTTATTTATGTACTCATGCTACGCTTGCTGTGCATTTCTATTGCACAGATACTTTCATAGAAATGTGGCTGGCACCGGAGACTTAGGCGAGCTGCATCATCCGGAGGCGACCCGCAGCCGACAGAGTCTCCTTCACATTGTATTTACTTTCATTAAAAATTTCCTTGTCCACTGGTATTTCGGACAAGCTTTGTAGAAATTATAAAATTCTTAGAAATTGCTCATGTACTCTTGACACCGGGTTCTGGGATGTATTTGGGTTGTATTTTTATTAAATTGGAAAAATAGACTGTTGCTTTTACTTAATGGATTTTTATCTAGTTATTATGTATTAAAGTGAAAGGTAACGATTTCGAAAATGTTAAAACAAGAATTTATTTCAATTAATTAATGATTGGCTTGCCTGACAGTGGTGTCCGGCGCCATCACAACCTTATGGATTTTGGGTCGTGACATGTACTCCCTTGGGATCCTCTTGAGATTCCTTTGAACTCTGGCACACTGGGGATGACCATTCCGCACTACACATATTTAGTCTCTATTGTGAAAAGTATGGGTGTGAGCACTGCCCGGGATCCTTGAGGTCCTTAGGGAACTCTGACACACCTGGAAACGAATTTGGCTATGAAATCCTTGGCATTTGAGACTACTCAAGGCATGGTACTCCCAGGTTTGTTTTGGGCCTGCATCAGGCTCCCTATAACTTAATATATATTTCATTTATGTAATATATTCAATCCTTGGTCTGTAATAATTATTTGTAAACAGATATTGGGGTAACTAGTGAAAAGGGAGGGTAGCTATATGGTACTGTGGGTAAAGCTGGGTAGAAATCATGTTTTTAGGCTTTACATTATGCAAATATGCACTAGAAATCATATTGTAGGATTGCCGTGTCTATTTGCATTCAAACTATGTTAAACCTGTGCACTAGCCATCCTGTTTTTAGGGTATTCACGTTTATTGCTTCAGCATACTACATGTCATATATCACTATTCCATCTTTGATTTTGCATAAGTACTGTCACTTAGAGATCCTGCTATTAGGTTAATAATCCTGGCTAACAAAAATGGTCATCCTTGTGTGCATTAGATATCCCGTTTTAGGATTTTGTTTGCATCTGTTTGAACTATGTTTGTTCTGACTAACTAAACCACTGTCTATGAAAAGGGTCTAAAAATAGTCTCTTGCGTAGGTGTCATACTTCCTGTGTCAAATTGGTATAAATCACTTGTTACAATCCTTATTATCTAGATCATCATGCTTGTAGGTTGAATAATTTCAAAAAGCATTTAAACAGCTCCTGCAATTGTGACTGCGTATAATCCCACGCCTAAGCAAACATTAGGTAGTTAATGGCCTTGTATAAAACTGAAAACTATATTTTGATCATTTATAAACTTCTTAAGTCTCACAGGTTCTAAAAATCAGTAGACAAACTGATTAGGACCCTGTCACTTAGTTCTAAAACAGTGTCGCATGGTCTGTGTATTGATGCTCACCTAGATATCATGTTCAAGGGTTTCTCTAAAAATTACCTAAGCTTTGTGTTTGAGACGTGCTGCTTATTTGCCATGTACATGTGGAGGTAAACATGAGACTTTTAACTTCTTTTCCCCTATTTGCTTGTTCTACATGTTATTTGTTTGTCGCCTAGATTTTTGCCTTTTAAGTACCGTAGGATTGTCTAGAACTGCCCAAATTTTGAGGTCCTAAACTCCTCCGGGACCACAAGGAAGGGACGGGTAACAGCACGCTTAGAGTTCGTTAATAAAAACTCGCTTAATAACCAAGGGGAGGGTATTGGGTAGTAAGAGGATATGATGACCTGTGCGCTAATGCAACATGTAGCCCCTCTCATTGAGGAGTGATTACCGGGCATTGCATAGATATGATCCTATAGGATCAACAACTTAGGACCCCATTCCTTTTACATATGTGTGTTTAGACTGCTTAAAAAGTCTTTATTTCTTTTACATATGTGTGCTTAGACTGCTTATTTGCTACTTGACTAATTCACAAAGTAAGTTTGGAAGGGACCCACCGTTGTGGACCTCGAGGGGTGCCTAGCACCTTCCCCTCGAAGTAACCTCAAGCCCTTACCCAATCTCTGGTAGTACAATTGGTTTATAAATGACCTGTAATAGGTGCCCTAACACACCTTAATTCGTTAGGTGGTGACTCTTCAATATTCTAATACCCCTTTTCCAAAAGAAAATGAGTTGTCCCAATAATGTCGAAAACCCCGACTATCCGCAAGGAGAGAAAAAGGGGGGCGCGACACTCATAATCCTACAAAACAAAAATGACACAAAAAATAATACAAAAATAAAATAATAACAATAACAATAAAAACCAGTAAAGTTGGGTTGCCTCCAACAAGCGCCTAATTTATAGTCGTGTCATAACTTATACCACTTCTTGCCTCCACGTTGAAATTATTAATTGAATCCCTAATTTGACTTCAAGCTTTTGACTATGCTCCAGGGTTGATGGTACAAATCTAATTATGCCAAGTAACCAATGTAGTATTCTGCATTTCTTGGCGTTCAGATGAGGTATGTAGTTTTGTTTCTCTGACACGACAAATGTAAGAATGTAAGCATCTTGTTTCTAATCGGTTAGCTCCTCCAAAGAGTGATCAGATGACTCAATTTTCATGTCATCATCCAAATACAATGTTGAACAATGTATGAAATAAGGACCAATGCGTCCCAAATCAAGAATTATCCTGCTTTTTGTACCTTCTTTGATACACGCGCCAAATTTGTTAAATACAATAGTATCTACTTCTTCACATGACTGTATTGAACTCTTCTCAATATTTTTATCAACAATTAAAATATGATCGAATGGTTGACACTATATTTTATCTCATCAATATAAGCTTTTTTCAGTTTCACACAACTCAGCTATGTTGTTGGGTGTTAGACGCATTAACCTTTGCACTCAATTAAGCCTTCAAGTTGTGAATAGCAATACCAAATTGGTTGATCTCTTGTCTCACTTCAGCTCTTCCTTCTATGTGTCCTGTCTCATTTGTAATCTCACAGGGACCTCCATATTTCTCTAATAATTGCCTGTGCATATCCAAAATACAAATATTATGTTCCATATCATCCAATTCGTTACTCGTGTCAAACTCATAAACATTATTAGAAGCATTATATCGAAGGGATTGGAGTAGGATAAAAACACTTAGGACAATTATTCCAATAGCCAACACAAATAGTACAGGACTGAGATGGTGTACACAACTCGCTCTTGAAATATTTTCACATTGTCGCCACAAGTGGGATCCTCTCCAACATGGACAAGGATCACAAAAACAAGAATACTTACCATTCCACCACTTTTGGTTCAAAGATGCCATATAAAAATATGTAATTTGTAACTAAATAAGAAAATTAAAGACTTGAGTAGAAATCAAATAAAAATTAGATAAATAATTAATTTTTATGTCCGCGACAAAGACGCCAAAAATTTGTTGGTTCCCCAAGTATACGCAAGAATACGTGGACATCAAGTAATAAAGTGACTTGAAAGTCTGATATCGAACCCATAGAGACTTAGAATAATTGTTAACTAAACTAACTTAAAATTAATTAACGATCCAAGGTAATTCTTGTAAGACTAATTACAAAAAATTAAACAAGCTAACTTACTAACAAGAGCGCAAGAATTTGTTATTGGATTTTAAACATAGGAGATGAAGATTCCATGGTTGTGGCCGATTTAATCCTATTATGTTTGTAATTACACATATTAATCTAAATTATTTATGGTTTCTAGTTGACTAGATCGTTTATAAAAATAGCATGTTTTCACACTACTATCCTTCTATCTGCAATATATCAATCATATATTCCTATGGTTGAATATATAATAAACGAATATAATACGACATGCAACTGATCAATGTTAATAGTTATATTCTTAGCATAACTGAAAAATTATTCTCCGAGCTCCCGGTTCATAAACAATCTCTTTCTAATATTACTCTAATCTAAATATGACTTTTCCAAGCATAGAAAATATAGAACGATGAATTAGTAGCTACAATAATTTACAAGTTGAAACTAGAATTAAAGAAACAACCATAAGATGATAATTTGAATTAGCGGTGATGTAATTAATAAACTTCAATATAGAACCACAAGATTAAAAATTAATGCACTTAGTCATTCATAATCATAGTAACGATCATACAAGTTGTCACGCCCTGATCACGGGGAGCACGGCCAGCACTCAACCGAGATAACTATAACGACCCAACCTGTCATATTGAGCATTTGCACTTTGCTCGGAAGTTTGCGGGCATGAGTAGCTCTGTATGATGTATTATGACTTATGCGAATCGTCGGTTTTGGTTTTCAGGTATTTCAGAGTTGGTATAGAAGAAATTTCATTGTTGAAGCTTTATGTTGAAAGAATTGACCAAGTTTGACTTTTGTGAATTTTGACCCCGAAATGGAGTTTTGATGGTTCCGTTAGATTCAGATGGTGATTTTGGGCTTGGGCATATGCCCAGATTTACATTTGGATGTTTTTGTAAGGTTTTGGCTCAAATTGGCGGAAATTGGAAATTTGAAGGTTTCGAAAGTTCATAAGTTTGATCGGAAGTTAACTTTTAGGATATCAGATTCTGATTGTGGTTCCGGGAGTTGGAATAGATTTTTCATGTCATTTGGTACTTGTGTGTAAAATTTAGGTTCTTTCGAGGATAATTTAACATGGTTCAGCGCTAGTTTTCGGAAGTCGAAAGTTCATTAAGTTTGATTTGAGGTGTATTTCATTGTTTTGATGTTGTTATGTGTGATTTGAGGCCTCGAGTAAGTCCGTGTTATTCTATGAGACTTTTTGGTATGTTCGTATGGGGACCCGAGGGGCTCGGGTGAGTTTTGGATAGAATTAGGTTGTCTTGCACTCGTTTTCTTATATTTTGACGTCAATTCTTCTAACATAAATGGTACCACATTGAAAAAATGAGTTCCGATTTCTATTTTGATTGAATCATTAGATCCGTATTGTAATTACAGATCCGTGGCAAAAAGAATCGTCGAATTTGAACATCATATGAGGATTTTATTGTCTTTTTACTAAGAATTGAGTTGCTAGATTTTTCAGAATAATTACGAAATTGCCACTAACTTCATTTCTAAAAATTTGCACTATTTCCAAATATTGAAACTAACATATCTTCTTTATTATAAGGTCAAATGGAGTGATTCAAAAGTCTATCTTGACCGAAAGTTCAAAAGGAATCCATTGGAGGCATCAAAAGCATGTTTTGGGATCGTTTGGTACGCAAAACGAGGCAGAATAGCTGGGCAAAAGTACTTAATGTCGAAGATTTGTTCATTTGGTCATATTTTAAGTTCGGGAGGTCATATTTGGAAATGTTTTGGAGGAGATTTTCATAATATGGATTGGGTTAAGTGTTCACTTGATTTTGGTTATATTTTGTAACGACCCAGCCAGTCGTTTGTGTGTTGGGACTCCGTTCCCGTGAATGACTCTTCCCATAGCGACTACTCGTGCCTTATGACTTGTGTGGGCAGGTAGTTCGAGGTTCAGAAGTGATTTGGCCAGTTCAGGAACACTTGGTTCCTGAAGGCTAGCCTATTTGGCTGATTTTGGTTCCGAGCAGCATTTTGAGCAAACGACCTCGGAATCGAGTTCTGACAGCTCCAGCAGCTCCGGATGATGATTTCGGACTTGGGAGTGTGTTCGCCTCGGGTTTCTGATGACCCGGGAGTATTTCGGCACCTGAATTGGAATTCAGGATTTCATGTGATTTGGAATTCAGCCTGGAATTGGACCTCGTGATATCATGGTCCGAATGGAATTCCGGAACTGGCAATAGTTCCGTATAGTCATTTATGACTTGTCCGCAAAATTTGGGGTCATTCCGAGCAGTATAGACCCGTTCGGCGTATTGATGAGCCATTTGATTTTTCTTGAAATCCTAAGTTTGATCTAAGGGGTTTTGGAGAGTGATTCTTGGTTTGAATGATGTTTTTAGTGTTCTGGGAGCTCGAGCAAGTCCGTCATGTGATTTGGGACTTGTTGGTATAATTTGTCGAGGGCTCGGGTCGGCCCAGGGGTCTCCCAGACCCCGATCGGGGTCAAAAACCAGCAAACTCATAGCTGGTGGGAATTTACTGGTGTGACTGCACCTGCGGTCCATGAGCCGCAGGCGCGAGGTTTGCACTAACGGAAATTCCTTCGCAGGTGCCGCAGGGGCGATCTATTCTCCGCAGGCGCGGACAAATGCCCGCATGCGCGACCTTCCCCAGGGGCCCAGGCCATCGCAGGAGCGGCCTTTTCTCCGCAGGCGCGGCTCCGCAGGCGCGGACAAAAGCCCGCAGGTGCGAGAAATCCCCCTATACCCAGGCCTTCTTTCCGCAGGCGCGACCCAATATTCCGCAGGTGCGAGTCCGCACATGCGATCTAAAAGTCGCAGGTGCGGAAACTGCTGGGCAGTTCCATTTAAAAGGCCAAGTCGTGATTTCTTTCCCAAAAATCTTTTTCCTCCATTGTTGACGACCCCAAGAGCTCCAGAACAGGTATTTTGGCCTAGAAACTCAGGTAAGTGAATCCTTGACCCTCCGCATGTTAATTTCTTCCGTCCTTTGAGAATTTCCTCTTCCTAATTCATAGGAATTCATAAGAAATTGTTGGGGAGAATAGAGGGTTTTGATGAAAATGTGAATTCTGATTTTTGGGCCATTGAGGGATGATTAATTGAGTTAATCTTGATCCTTAGGCGACGTATAGCGCGTTTCTTCAAGAATTATAATTTTCCGGACGCCGAGGCTCGGAGTTGAATTTCCAAAGTACGTCAAGAATACGTTTTTGAGGAAATATTTGATAAATCCTCCTCGAATCTTCCTAAATTGATATAATTATGTGCTTTTGGCTAGTTGCGAGCCATCGAGGGTGATTCGGAGGATTCGTGCGTCGTGTTGATTGGTCCGTTGGCCGGAGGAGCACTTGTCCAGGTGAGTCTCCTTTCCAAACTTTGTAAGGGGGAAATGTCCCCTAGGCTCTTGATTGCTAATTGTGCTCGTTGAGGGGGCTACATACGTACCACGTGACGAGAGTCTGTACGTGGCATATATACTGTATATCGGGTAGACGTAGGACCCACGAACATGTTCTAATTGTTGTTTGATATTATCTGATATTTTGTACAAGTTATTATTGATATTTGATGAAATAGAGCTATGATAGCTGCGAATTAAATGTACATAATATTCAGATAGGAATTATGAACTCCATCAATTGAGTAATTGTGTTACTCCTGATATAATTGATAAAGAGCAAAGAATAAATGAGATAATGAGCCGTTGAGCTAAACGAAGGTGGTTAAAATTCCTTCTTATACTTAAATAATGTGATAAGTCTTGATAATGAGCTGTTGAGCTAAAAATAAAGGTGGTTAAAATTTCCTTCTTGTACTTGAATTGTTCCAACATGGTAATATTGTGAGCAAAGAGGATAATATGATAAAAATCCTAACTTT